>ML785321.1:389508-412869 GCA_009831015.1 Picea engelmannii | reverse complement strand
TAAGAAGACGAGGTTTTTTCCCTGGTTGGGTTTCCTCTTGAAAAATCTGTGTCTCGTACTTGTGAATGAATGTTGTGTGTGATTGTTGTTCTTTATACTATCTGCTTTATGTTTATAACTCTGGATTTCACAGTAAAGACTCAGTCCCACTAATATTAATGATTCAAAGTTAAAAATGAGAGTAAATGGTTAATAATCTACACTAACTGATTCACCCCCCCCCCTCTCAGTTAGTTCATACCTGTAACACTTGTCTCCTTCCAAAAACATATTTTCAAAGTGAGTTCACAGGCTGCATATGGCCTAGGGTGCAAGAATCCCTCATTCTCGCAGGACACCTTCATTTAGGGTGTGAACTTCTCACAGTTTGCTCCATACCTAGGGTGCGAACCTATTTTTAAGCTTGGAAAAGAGAAGAGGTCTCAAGGGTTCTAGAAGGGAATCTTCTAGAAAATGATTTAGCATTCGTATGGTTGTCATTTTACTGACTTCTCATATTTGATGGGATCATCCTCATCCATGTAACCATCTCCCCTTCTCCTACATATTGAAAGGTTTCTCATGGAAAAGGTTAAGAAAGATTAATTGAAGAATTGGTGAAGGAATTGTGTGAAGAACCCTGCTTAGATAGAAGCTTGGAGACTCTAGTTGGTATATCAAGAGGAATTGGATCTTCTTCATGCAAGTACATAGCAAGTGTGTGTGTTGGAACCAAGGGTCACTGAAAAGAAGCTTGCGGCATCAAGGCAATTAGGTTGTATTTTCTACTTTCAATTAATATGATACAACGACATGTCCCTTTTCCATAAAGTCAGTCTTACTTTAATGTGTAATTCCTTGATCATATACATAAGTTGACATTGAATATATTTTGCTATCTTCACTTTGGGTGGTTTGTGTTGTCTTGGAATTGACCTCACGAGAGCACCGGAGTGAAGTTGGACCAACAGAGACCTAGGGAAGTGATATAAAGGTATGTCATTTATTCCTCCCTATTAGCAGATTCAATGATTACAACTTAGAGAAAGAGTTGTGTCTTGTCCTGTTTTGTTCTAGATCCAGGTGGATCTAGGGAGATCTATTAGTGTCCGCACCTACCGATTAGTTCGATAACACACATGGACATGTGGGACCCACTGGATACATAGGTAAATTTATCGAAACCAGGTGACATGTGTCCCACCTGTCTTCCACATTAGCGCTAGCGTAGACCAGTGAGAAGGGGCCATGTATCCAGGGTGACATCAGTGTAATAAGTTTTTTACCTTAGTCGATTTTTTCTTTTGATCACAATGAGATCAACAACTCTTTGTTCTCCTTAGACCTCTAATGGACGGTCCAAATTGGTTTATGCCTCCATTGAAGCCTCTCTCATCGGAACCCAATTTAGACTTGATCCTTCATTGCTCCGATGGGGCGCCTACAAAGGGCAGTCGAGATCTACTCAGACCTCTTCTAAGTCAGACCGATCAACTATCCAAAATTACTCTTTATATCCAAGCCTTCAAACTAGGGGTCAGACCATCTATGAATAAAATAATTGTCAAGGCCAATCAGAGTATGCCACATGGACAAGTGGAACCCTCTAGATACACAGGTCAACACACCAAAAATGGGTGACATGTGTCCCACTCCCTTGCCATGTCAGAGCCATCATGCGCTAGTGAAAATCCAACACATGTCCAGGCTGATGTCATCACGATATAATTTCTTTAGCCAAATCTTTCCCCATGGTCGAGCTTGATCAATGAATCCCAGTCCATCTCCAACACCCAGATCAACAGTCATGATAGCTCTCCGAGATTGATCCGATAGTTGCTAAGTTTTCACCTTTGCAAACCTTGATTGATCCGATGGGTGACCTCTATCAACAGATGATATTACTCATCAAAACCGATATGATGGATATTGAGTCGCGTGATCTCTGCAGTTATAATTTTGAGTTTGTTGTAGCAAGAGAAATGATTACGGGGAATATTTAGGGATAGAGCTTGAGTGGATAATTTGGCCTGCAAATCTCTAGTTGTCTCATGTTCTCATGCATAACATAAATACAACATGTGAAATAATCTATTCGATTTGGACCACAGAAAAACAACTCAAGAATCAAGAAGATGGAAATGGTTTCAAGAAGCTGGAAGTGGTTTCAAGAAGCAGTTTAGGGCATGAGAGAGAAGAATAAAAGAGAAGGAAGGTGCCCATTGTTAAGGTGGAAAATTTGGGGAGTTAAATAGTTTCTTGTAACCATAGTTTTTCAACCATGGAGATAACTTGAGCATAGTCAGTTGTTAAAAGCAACACACAACCAGAGATTCATCCCCTGTGTTTAAGTTTTTTTTTCTGTAATTCTTCTATCGTGTTTGTGTTGTTGTAAATAATCTCCTCCCACTTTAATTTTCTTGTATCAGATTTTATTTATAGAAGCTCAAGCAGCAAGGCATTCACCATGTTTAGTGTTAGTGTATGATGACTGGTAATGACACAAAAGTGATTTCCTCTGAATGTATGATCATTTCTTGTCATTTTTTTTGCACATTCAAATGATATGCATAGGGTACCTCCATGTATTTGAATGTGTGAAGATGTTAGTAGTTTGAAGAAATTTTTAATTGATATGTATGCTTTTTTTAGAGACATTGAATTCTTAATTTTTCAGCACGTTATTCTTTTCCATAGGTTACAAGATTCATTCTTAGCAGTGATTTGTATGTTTTGTTTTTTCCTCTGATCCCCCATTTCATCTTCCTTTAAAGATTGATTGTATGAAACACTCATAGACAAATGCCTCTGATAGTTGAGAGAATTTGTCAACTGAACTGAATTTGTTTTGAGGTCCTATAATTTCAAGAGAGAGAGAGAGAGAGAGAGGGAAAAACTTCCCAAATATTGCACAATTACATTATTGCAAATCTGACCTTAATATTCATCTCGAGTCTTGTCCCTTGGGGTTCATCGGTATTGTTCCAATAATATCCTAGAAAATATCGAGGGATAAAACTACTCAAAACTAGTTTTGGAGAATAAAAAGAGAATTGAAGGGACAAGCAAAAGGGGGAGGGACATAGAAGCACAAACTATGGTAAGGTTTTCTCTTGCTCTAGAGTGAGATTACATTACTATTTCATTCATTTCTGAAACACTTAAAAGATAAGAACTTCTTGTTGATAGCAAGGTCTTACTGAAGGTGGCAATAAGAGGGACCAAGAAGCATTGATAGTTGACATGCTTCAAAAGGTTAATCATATGTTTCTGATAGTCTGTAAATTCTTATTGGATTTCTGAATTGATTTTCAGTACTAATTAGGAATTTGTTGCAGAGTCGAGACAGTGGCATACTATGGCTTTTTGATCCAGTTATTTTTCAGTCTTAGTTTTATGCAGAAGACACCAGTCATCTCTATGTGATGTAACATTCCACCTCTAACTTCTAAGTCTTATTATGGTACTTACCCTTTTTAGGGTATGAAATAATGTTTTTGGTTGTATTTCGTAACTAAGTAAATAAAATCATTTCATGGTTTTGAGGTTTCATTTTGTACTATATGTGTGATCTTTATTTCAGATTTTATGTTTTATGATTGTTCATTAAATTAGTTATAACTTTATGATATAATTATTTCTTTGTCATAACAAAACATAAAAGGTAGAATTGGTCCCAAGAACATAGTTCTTGAGGATTAGTTGATACTTTTGCAAAATTCTATAAACATAAGGTAATAATCCTGACTATCTTGCCTTAGCCCAATAGGATTTGAAAATGTTGGTATTAGGATAGCCATTCCTTTTCATCAACATCCAGAACCTCATCGAGAGAACGAGTGCTCGAGATGGATGAAGGAAGAATATCCAAGTGCCATGGATAGTTTTAACTTCATTGATATTTCTACTCTCCGGGATGATGAATTCATCGATGTAATTGAAGAACAGCTTGCAGAATTCAAGAAAAGGCTGGAAATACGAGCTCGGTTGGAAATTTTGATTCAGATGGATGAAGATCTGAAGGATAATTTGAGGAAAAAGGAGATATTGACTTACTCAAGTTCTAGTTCCATCATCTCAAGCAACAACTAAGGATGTTCCTCAAACACCTCTGGTTAAGGACATTCCTCCACCTCCTCCATCCGGCAAGGATGTTTCTCCCCCTCCTCGAGCCAGCAAGGAAGTTACTCCACCTCCTCCTCCACTAGTTCATGACTTTCTTACACAGCTTGCACCATCAAATGAAGAGTGATCTAGGAGGATCTCAATGGCCACCCACCTTGTCCAACTGGCCCAAAATAGTTTTTTGGCAACTTACTATTTTTAGCAATTTTTCTATTCCTGAACTTTTGGGGCCATTTTGAGGGCCTAAACGACACTTTTTCATGATCAGGCACATAAATCATAGCCAAAGGATATGATTGAGCCCCCTAAATGAATCTCCTCGTCAATACCTTTTGAATGAGATATCATGTGCTCTAAATGGAGATCGTATACAAATCTTACGACCCCGAGAAGTTGATGTACTAACTTACCCCAACGGGGCCCACATGAATTTTGTCGCTTCATCTCCTAGGGTTATTTTTTTTTATGTATAGGGTTTTATCATTCATTTTTATTGTAAAAATGTGTTCAAAGCCTCATTGTACTCATTTTCTTGCGAATAAGCGTAGTCGTCACATCTCTTCTCAGAGATAAGATGCTACCACTCTAACAAGATTGTTTTCAGTTTGTATTTTACATTTTTCAACATATTTCTTATTTAATATAAGCCAAGTTTTAATGTATCTCTCTTATGGTGCACTATGTCTCTATGTTAATATCATAAATCTATGGTTTCATTTTGTTCCACTCATAAATCTGGATCAGTGGTATCAGAGCGACCTACTCCTTGCCATTTTTTTGAATGCATGTCCCTGACGTGGTCAGGGTATAGAGAGTTGGTTCTCGAGCTTGTTTCTCTTGAGGACAACTTCCCTCACATGCCCAAGAAACCATCCATGGTGGGTGAAAATAAAGATGAAGAGACAAGATATCCTTTCAAAAAATTTCTCAAGGAAGCCATTGAGTGACAGAGGAACGGGATGATGGAAAAATTTGCACAAATCCTTCGACAACTGCCGACAAGAGATGTATCCAACTCAAGCGAAGGCACCACCCCCTTCAAGTTACAGATAAATTTTGATATTCCTATATTTTAAGGTCAAATAGATGTCGATGCCGTAGATAAATGGTTAAACCTTCTAGAAGGGCATTTTTTTGTCCACAACTTTTCCGATAGAGACAAGATTACATTTGCGCTCCTCGAGGCCATCCCCCATGTCAAATATTGGTTGGAGACTTTCTATGAGAAAAAGGAAATAGAGGGTTCCACATTATTTGCATTTTCACCCACTTGGTGTTCCTTCAAGGATGTTATTAAGGAACAATACTACCTTGTTGGAAGTTATTACGACTTGTATACAAGATGGACCACACTGCGACATGAAAAAGACCAAACAGTGCCAGAGTTCACTAATGTCTTCCATACCTTGCGACCTCGGTGGGTATAAAATATTCTGAGAGACATCTGGTGCTCAAGTACCGTGGCGGTATTCATAGATACATCCAGACATAAATGGAATTTTTGGACATCTCATCCTTCGGCACGACCTATCGATATGTCGTCAAAATCGAGCAAAAGTTGAAACAAAAGACACAAAATTTTGGGTCTGGAAACCCCTCATAGTAGAAGCAGGGCAAGGGCAGCCCCAACCTGCAAAAAAAATGAAAGAGAAAATATGGGAAACCTCAGGACAACTAGTCCAAGTCAAAAGCAAAGAAGAACAATGGGAAGACAAAGAAAGATATCAGGAAGTGGCTTGACTTCCATAAGATCCCCTAGCATAACATTGTTGATTGTCGCTCAAAGCAGTCATTGGCGGATGACTCGGGTAAAAGCCTATGAATCAGATGCACATTTCAGCTTTGAGTTAGAACCAGAAAAGGGGAGACAAATCATTGACATAGAACCCAGTGCCACCGTTGCTACCACCAAGATCCAGCCCAAAGAACCTGATGAGATAGAGGAAGGCGAGGGCCTCTTTCATTCAAATATTTGTTTAAAAGGAAATCCGTTACACTTCATTGTTGATAGTGGTAGCTAGAAGAACATCATCTCAGCAAAGGTCGTCAAGAAAATAGCCTTGCAGAAAACACCGCACCTGCATCCCTACACCATCGGATGGCTTCGTCAAGGAAGTGATCTTCACGTCAACCAACAGTGTCGCATGTCGTATGGCATCAAGCCATTCAAATATGAGGTATTGTGTGATGTTTCTCCCCTTGAATTTTGTGATGTTATTTTGGGCCAAACTTATTTATGGAAATGACATGTTGTATATGAGTCTATGCCTCGTAGTGTTATTATTACTTTGAAAAAAAAATTGTATAGGATACCTGAGGTAGTATTACCTAGTGCTATTTCCTTGATCTTTTCCAATCAATGTAGGAAGGTCATTTCTCAGACCGGAAAGTTTGTCTTCTTCATGATTCACTCTTAGATTGAGCAAAAGGTTGTAGCCACATCCATGGCCTCCGTGGTCAACCTCTCGTTGCAGTAGAAGAAAGTGGATAAGGTCATATAAGAATACAAAGACATCTTCTCATGACCTATTGGGGTACCTCTGCACTGTTAGGTCAAGCATCCCATCGATTTGACCCCCAACGCACCGCTACCTAATGGGATAGTCTATCATCACTCTCTGCTAGAAAATGAGGAGATCAAGCATCAGATCCAAGAACTTCTCCACAAGGGGAACATCTGACCCAGCTCATCACCTTGTGGAATCCCAATCGTGCTAGTGTAGAAGAAAGATGAGACTTGGTGACTTTGCATTGATTACTGGGCCCTAAATAAAATCACAGTCAAGAACTGGTACCTGATTCTCTAAATCGACGATCTCCTTTATCATCTCAAGGGGGGAAAATACTTCAGTAAGATTGATCTGAATTTTGGCTACCATAAGGTCCCAATAGAACCGACAGATGTATGGAAAACTTCCTTCAAGTCAAAATAAGGTCTTTTTGAATGGTGGTCATGCCCTTTGGTTTGAAAAATGCCCCAACAACTTTCATGAAGATGATGGATGATATTTGTGTCCTTTCACTAATTATTTTGTGGTGGTGTATCTGGATGACATCCTCTTCTACAACAAGACTTGGGAAGAACACTTGCAGCATATTCAACAGGTTCTGCACACTTTGTGGCAGCACAAGCTATATGCCAACTTGGAAAAATGCTCCTTCGGCATGGATAGGGTCCAGTACCTAGGCTACATTATTGTTGTGGATGGTGTGCATGTTGATTCAACCAATATCCAAGTCATTTGTGACTGGTGAGCCCCAACCACGGTCACTGAGCTTCGGAGCTTCTTATTCCTTGCCAATTTCTATTGAAGGTTCGTGTTTGGATTCTCCCATATTTCATGGGCCCTCAGCCAAATAACTAGAGGTGGTGGTAAGGAAAAAATTGTGTGGGGCTTGTTCCAATAGAAATCATTTGATTATCTGAAGAAATTCTTGTGCTCCACCCCGGTTCTTTCATTACCTAACCTACAACATCCCTTTGAGATCAAGATAGATGATTCAAACTATGTTGTGGGTGTAGTTATCACTCAGCACATCCACCCTGTGGCCTATCATAGTGAGACACTATCATATGTTGTATGTAAGTACCCTACTTACGACAAAGAAATGTACTCTGTTATGAAAGCATGCCGCCAATGGAGGAATTACATTCTTGGGAAGGAGACAGTCATCCAAACTGATCATAAGTCGTTGTAGTTCATGCCGACAAAAGGAAAATTGCACAATGATTGCCATCAAAAGTGGTTCACATATTTGTAGCAGTTCCACCTCAACATCAATTATAAAACAGGAAGTAACAACCGATTCATTGATTTCCTCATCCAACCTCCAGTCGCGACACTCACCACAGTGCTCGATTATTGTGGCCACAAGACCTCCGGATGGCCCCACCTCTATGAGACAAATCCTGACTTCACCAACACCTACCATATGTTCGGCACAAACATAGTTGTCACCAATTTCAATATTCAGGACAGGTTGTTGTTCCATCTGGGCCATCTATTTGTTCCATCAAGTGAGCGAGCAAATTTTATTTGGGAATCCCATTACAGTCGGGTAGCAGGAAAATTCGGCGTAGAAAATATAGTGCTAGTGTTGCAGCAACATTTTTACTGGCTAAAACTTCAAAAAGATGTGATCAAGTATATTTGGTCCTACACTTCCTGTGCTATTGAAAAACTGTCCATTAATAAATAAGGCTTGTACACTCATTTTCCTAATCCTTAAAGTCCGTGGGAATCCATCTCAATGGACTACATATCGGGCCTTCCGTCCACCAAGTAGGGAAATGACTGTGTTTTTGTGGTTGTTGATCAGTTTACCAAGATGGCAATTATGGCCACCTACAAGAAGAGCATCACAACAGAGGCCACTGCCAAGTTGTTCTTTGAATGAGTATGGGTACACTTTGGGATCCCATAAACCATTATATTATATTGGGACAGTTCATTCCTCATCACATTCTGTTTGAGCCTCTGGTCACTGTTGGACACTAAGCTCACTAATTCCACTGCCTTCCACCCCCAGACAGATGGCCAAACCGAGGTCATCAACTGGATGATCATGCACATCCTGCACATGTAAAATTCCAAGCACCCCCGCACCTGGGATCAGAGTCTTCCCTATGTTCAACAAAAATACAATAGTTCCATACATCGGTCAACCGGCCACAACCCCTTTCAACTGGGGTTGGGATTTTGACCATTGGGTCCCATGGATGTTGCACTACCCCTTGCGGCCACCCAAACAGACTCGTCGCATGA
Source organism: Picea engelmannii (assembly GCA_009831015.1). NCBI lineage: Eukaryota > Viridiplantae > Streptophyta > Pinopsida > Pinales > Pinaceae > Picea > Picea engelmannii. The sequence goes on along the minus strand of ML785321.1, from coordinate 403,999 downwards.
TCCAACTAGAGTTGACAAAGCCACCCAGTTCATTTATCAGATCTAGTACATCTACCAATAGGTTCAGGATATTTTATAGAAGTCCAATGCCAAGTACTAGTAGCACCATGATCAACACCATGTGCCACACCAATTCCAAGTGGGAGACAAATTTTGGTTGCACTTGTAGAAAGAATGCCTTACAGGGCCTCATAGGAAGCTTCATACACTCCATTATATACCCTAAACCATCACCAAGGTTGTGGGTGACAATTCTTTTGAGCTCAACCTACCCCCATTCCTTGGATTGCACCCAGTATTCAATGTGGACCTCCTTCGACCTTATTTTCCACCATTATTGGACACCTCAGAGATAGCATAACAATTGACACCAACATATCTCAACCTTTATTACATGCATCATATCATTGACACATATGTCAAGGGAGCTTGCCAGCAAAGTATCCATCTTTATCGGGTTATCAAAGTAGGGTAGCTCCTGCACCAAGTCTAGTGGCTCACTCGAGGCCAAATTCAGTAGAAATTTCCTCATCTGATGGGGGCACTCAACACAATGGAGACAATTTCTTCCTAATGGGGTAGAATTGATCCAGGAGGATCTCAGTGCCCACCCACCTTGTCCAACTGGATCAAAACATTTTTTTGGCAACTTACTATTTTTAGCAGTTTTTCGGTTCTTGAAATTCCAGGGCCATTTTGAGGGCCTAAACGACACTTTTTTCATGATAAATAATCTCAATAATGGCCAAAGGATTTGATTGAGCCCCCTAAATGAATCTCCTTATAAATATATTTCCAACGAGCTATCATGCACCCTAAACGAAGATCGTATGCAAAAGTTACGACCCCGGGAAGTTGATGTACTAACTTACCCCAACAAGGCCCACATGACTTTTGGCGCTTCATCTCCTAGGGTTAGGTTTTTGGATGTATAGGGTTTTGGAATTCATGTTTATTGTAAATAGGCCTTCAGAGCCTCATTGTACTCATCTTCTTGCAAATGAGTGTAGTCGTCACACACACACACACACACACACACACACACATATATCAAAACTTATTAACCATATTTATAATACTTAGTATTCATTAAGTATAGACTATTACCTTAATATTTAGTTATGATATCCATGCTTATGATTATTAATTATTATGGTTTGTTTTTTATTTTCTGTTTAGGTCTTAAATTAGGGTTTATGATAGTTGACATGTTTAATTTCTGAAAATTGTCTTGCATCTTAATTATTAATTGAGTAGATCAACAAGCTTTCATATTTGACAATTAGTCATGATGATGAATCCTGATTCAGATTCGAAACGTCGATGAAAAAATGGCACAAACTATGGAATATCTAGAAAATATCCTTGTCACATCTCTTCTCAGAGATAAGCTTCCACTATTCTAGCAAGCTTGTTTTCAGTCTGCATTTTACACTTTTCAACATATTTCTTATTTAATATAAGCCAACTTTTACTGTATCTTTGTTATGGTTCATTGTGTCTCTGTGTTAATATCATAAATATGTGGTTTCACTTCGTTCCACTCATAAATCTGGATCAAAGAGCTTCTTCTGAACATAGATGTACTCAACATGATGGGAAAGATGAATATGCCAGTACCTGTGGTAGAGATGTGTAATATTCTTTCTGTAAGAAGAGAATTTTTGAAGGCATTAAGGGTACAAGATGAAGCGGGATATTCTCTAGTCATCCTAAATACTATGTATCATGGAAGACAATGAGAGGACAACCCTAATTTTTATCTTTCTTTGGGTATAAATGGTTTCTATATGAATAAATGTATGTTGGAATCTAGAGCTTCGAAAAATGTCATGTCTCTAAAAGTAATGAAGCAACTAGGTTTGAATACAACTCGCCCTTATGGAAAATTTTGTGGCATTGACTCAAGGGAAGTAAAGGTCTATGGTCTCATAGAATATGTTGAGGTGTATCTTCAGGATTTCCCTCATATTGGCATACCCACGAGTATAATAGTGATCGATGTACCATATTCTTGGGCTACGCTCTTGTCAAGGAGTTGGTCAGCTACCCTTGGGGGTTCTCTCAGTATGGACTTTACTCATGCATATATACCTATAGGATATGGCACATTTTACATTCTATACAATTAGTTTGTTGTGAAGAATCATGTAATTGACCCGAATGGCCCCAATTATTATGAAAAATATGATATGGGACCTCACATTATTAAATATGATCCTTCAGATTTTACTTTTGCACAAGAGGATTATATTGAGTATCTTCAGGCTTTCCCTCATATTGCCATACCCACGAGTATAATAGTGATCGATGTACAAGATTCTTGGAGCATGCTCTTGTCAAGGAGTTGGTCAGCTACCCTTGGGGGTTCTCTCAGTATTGACCTTACTCATGCATATATACCTATGGGATATGGCACATTTTAGATTCTATACAATCAGTGTGTTGTGAAGAATCATGTACTTGACCTGAATGGCCCCAATTATTATGACAAATATGATATGGGACCTCACATTATTAAATATGATCCTTCATATTTTACTTTTGCACAAGAGGATTGTATTGACACTTTTCTTCCAAAGATAGATGAATAAAAAGAGAAACTTTCAAAATACCGAGGAAAGGATCCAGGGTCTATCAAAATACTCAATAAGGATGAAGAGAAAGAAAAGGATATTAAATACATGGTCAAGGTAGAACCACCTTCACAACCTTACATTGAATATCTACCTTATTTTGATTTTGATGAAGGAATCCTCACACTAATGTGGAATAAGAGAAAGGGAAAGCCAAAGTATGAAAAGAAAAGTGCAATTTTGTGGCTTGTCCCTTACATCATCAACACGAATTCTGAGAAGGGTACTTATAACTTATCTACCATGGATGAGAGGAAGATACCATTACTAGTTGATGGGTCTATCCTCCAGCCCCACATCAACAGAACCTGACTTCTTTAGGGCCTCGGCCCCAAGTAAGTAGGTAGGTCATTTTTCTTTCTTGTATTTTCATTTTGTTTGCTCATGGTATCTTAGTTGCATTTATCTAGATTCTCATATTCATATTTCATTTACATATTGTTTTATTTCCATTTAATTATAATTGATTACTACATTTGTTTCATCATATCACATGTTAGTTAGAAATTTTTTAAAAATGCAAAATTCTCTTTTCTGATGCATAGTTCAATTTTGAAAATTTTGACCATATGAATGAAAGGGTGAGTGTTCCACCTTCGATCTGACAATGTTTTGTTTGTTTAAGTGTGTGTAGGCACAGGTCTTACTAGGATATGCAAAGGTTCTTATGTACTCTACGACGAGAACATGTCCCCAAGTAAGAGCCAGATGTTAACTCCCCATTCCTAGGGGTAACTATGGAGATGATGTCTCAAAGATCACAAGTTGCATACATGGAGTGTCGAGAGCCAGATGAATAGATAGAGCTCCTCCTCTTACCACACATAACCATTCATCGGCAGTAGTAGCATCCACCACAACCATATTGTCCCATAGACGACAGCAGGTCTTGTTTCATGAGGTAACAAGTCCAGTGTTAGGGTAAGTGTCATTTTAATAATTGAAGCATTTGAACATGTTGCAAAGGGTCCTTTCTTGACTTTGAAAACGTTTTCTTGGAAATTATTTTGTTTTCCTTATTTCACCTTGGTGGTTGACATGTTGTCCTAGTAAGTGGGTCACCCTCAGGAAAAGGGTTTATACTAGGAGGTCTCCTTGAAGGTTCATTGTACCATTCTTGCAAATACTCATCACTTTCCATACTTCTTCCCTTTCATTTCCTCATCTTTTGGTTTTTTGGGCATATTGACCCAAGAAGGGATTGTACATCATTTCATGGGAAGAAGGGGATAAAGGCACATAGGTTTGTAGCTGGAAAAAGATAAGAGAAAATAAATTATCCTCCAGATGCTCGCCCTAATAACCTAAGAGAAATGAAAAGCTTATCCCCATAATTCAAGGACCTATAAAATAAAACACATAACTAAATGCCCTGCTGGTTGAGGGAATGTATTTGCAGTGTCTTTTACTTTCCTTGCACATGGAACTCAATGCGTTCTTAGCTTCAAGTGGCATTGCACTACTCTTTATTTTCCCTTGCATATAGTACTCAATGTTCAAACTTTAATCAATTAATGGCAAATAAAGGGATTGGAAAAAGATTGCATTGAAAACGAGGATGCATCACACCCTGTATAAAGGCACCCATAAATGACACAATATGAGCCCTTGTATGTCAACAAACCCCATGCCCAAAAGTCACACCCCCACCCACCTCGTACTCTTTTACATGACTTAGAGAGGGTCCTCTTGGGAAACACTCCCTGACTTGGGGAACAATCTACCCAATAGAGCACCATGACAATCGTTACATACTTAAATTTGGCAAGTCGTATAAGGTCATTAAGCATTTCTTATTTTGAAAAGATGGGATTTGATGCACAAGTTTGGGTGGTTGTTTTATTAAATATGGATTACTTGGCATGAAACTTATGACTAGTGGACCCTTGGAGGGCATACTTGTTTGTCTTTGCAAGGCATTTCCAAGTGAAATCTTGTTCATGGAGGCACAATTTTGCTTGGACCTTCATAAGGGAATGAGGTCCATAGGTTAGATGATGTGCCCCCTCTCATTGGACACTTGGGAGGATGAATGTTGTCTTTGGAGGCACTCAGACACCATGAGATGATCATGTTGTGACCTCTTGCACCTCAATATTCGCCTTTGAGAGGCCTATAACATCACCTTCTATGCCCTAGACATCACATAGAGGCTAGGGTTTTGATGGGGTTTCATGGTTTGATAGTGATGTTTTCAAGGACCTATAAAATAAAACACATACCTAAATGTCCTTTGGATGCCCAACGACTTCCTTCACGAGGAAAAATGTCTCACTTTGGAGGCTTGCATCACCCTTCTAAGGAATGATGTCACCCCTAAAGGGGAAATTACTTTATGTATTTTTTATTTGGAAATTAATGAGGTTGGCCTCCTTAAAATTAAAATGTGGACAAACTTATGTGGACAATTTTTTTTAAGTGACCTCATATAAATAAAGGTCACTGTCATTTCATTTTATCATAACTCTCACTTGAGAATTACATACTCTTCGGCTGAAATTTTCTCCTTACTTGGGAAAATCGCTCTATCTCTCTCTTGATGCTTTGTGGATTCTTTATCTTTTCTATTGGAGGAAGAAGCTCGGTGTTATCTCTTGATTCTTGTCTCTTTGCAATTTTGATGGAATATTCTTGATAAAGAAAAGTTTTTTCATGTTGTCTCTTGAAATTGGTAAGGAATTTATGCATAAGTGTGTTGTTTCTTCTTGTTTCAAGGTTAATTTTTCTATATCCTTGGAGGAGTATAAGGGCATGAAACCTCCATCAAAGATCCATCTTATTGTCATTAAAAAAAACTATTTTGCAAAGGTTGCTACAAGGATGGAAATGGCTTACACCCTTGTAGATTTACCTTGCTAAGGTTGGTTTTCTCTAGCGAGTAAAAAGGATTACACACCTAGAGAAGTAAAAAACCCTAGATCATACACAAGAGACTCCATAACCCATTTGATAAGGCACTAATCTACTTGCATTGGAGATTTTATATTCATGCATTGGTATACGTGAATTTTTGAGATATTGCAATTGTTTGAGTTGGATCTAATTCTACATGTTATAAGATTTATTATGCCCTAGCAATGTCTTGATTGGCCAATTGATTCTCATTGTTGTTATAAATTTATGCTACAGCCAATAGGGCTGCAAAAAACTCATCTTTACCTCTTGGTTTACTCACCATTCTACCACTAAATTTTACTTGCAAGCTGCTATAATTAATCTACTAGTTGTTAGTTATCTTTTGGGTGGATTGCTTGTTAATTTTGGTGGATAGAATTTTCTATTGTAACAATTGTTTGATAAAACCATTAGGCTGTTCCAAAACTTTTTTATAATACTACATAAAATCCCCCTAATCACCATTAAAATCTTTCTTCAATCATTAGAAGTTTAACTAGTCATTGCTAGTTTTGTTTCCAACATCTTGTACTTGATTTTTGATGGTTAAATTTATAGCTCTTATTCTCATTTATTTTTTATCTATACATTTCCATACTGTTGCAATTTTGGATAGCAAGGTTACTTGTTGAATCCCCTTTGGTTTTGAAGCATCTATATCTATATATTGTCTTGTTTTGGGCATGGATAACATTGTTTTGCAGGTACATCATCTTTGGCAGCCAACTACCCTATCACGAGACTCTCTTCCAAGATTTATCTCCACATTTGAACTTGACTTATAGGGGCACCTCTCATATCTATTCACTTTCCATCTCAATCCCACTAGGGTCACCTGCAATTCCCCCCTTGAGGTGATTTTTATCATCACTAAAGTGAAAGGAGTGTTTATCTAAAGTGACAATGGGTAAATACTCCCATAATTGTCACACTTCTGTAGTTTGGGTTATTCTTTTCCCAAGCTACAATCTATGCGATAACACTTCTAATATTTTTTTGAAACTTCATGCAAAGTTTCTTTAGGGGCTGGATATAGCTTATCTTCCTAAGGAAGGTAAACCTTCTTTCTTCCTATGTAAGGGTTCACAAATTCCCAGTAGCATTTTCATCCACGGGCCATCTAGATTTTTGCATTTGCCCGATATTTATAACTTTAGGGATGAGAATGTTTTAGAATAAGTGAGATTTTTTCATGTGCAAATTGATGTATATTTCTTCTTCTTTATTTGTTCCTTTGCAATGTTTTTTTCTAAACCGATCTTATGCACAAAAGATACTAAATTTAACGACATTCACTGCCAATTATTTCCTTTAACCGAAACACTAAAATTAAAAACAACTAATGATGCCATATATATGTATATATGCAAGTCCCTACATAAAATGTGAAGTTTCTTTATGACAGATTTTAATGACATGTATCAAAACACACAACCACGCTAAATAATGTGGAAAGACTTTTTTTTATGTAAGAAACTATAAAAGGAAAAGGCAAAGATAGGGAGGAAATTTATGATAATTTGTATATGATTTATGTATATTTCTGAAAAAAAAAGTTAAAAATATATAAATTATAAAAGTGTGCTTATGGGAAAAATAGGTAAGTGAGAAGCGATGGAACATAAAAGAAAAAAAAAAAAAATCATTATTTTAAGTCTATTGCGTCCTTCGAGTTCTTTATATATAGTATTTGCGTCCTTTGAGTTCTTTATATATACTAAGATTTATTTTTTATCACCATCTATATACTATGTGACTGATCTACACCATGCAACCTTACTTATTGAGTTTGTTTCCACTGATTGAAGGCGAGAACAACCACAAGCCACTTTTGTTTGATTTCTCCATAGTTTTTACACTTGATCACGTAACTCAACTTAGGAATAACCTTACTTCTTGTGCTTGCTATGATCGAAATAAAGAGAGGCCACATGAAACTTTGGTTCGATTCCTCCACATGAATTGCCTTTGGTTGTAACTTGACTCATAGCTTGGAGTTTGCAATGACCATGTATTATATTGAATATGAACATGGTCAACAATTAACAAGAGTTACATGAATGAAAACAAAAATCACTTACAGTGTGCTCTTATCACCATCCACTAGAAAATCAATCGCTTAGGAAAAAGAATCAAACTATCTAAATTTATATAGTTTAGTCTATGCTTTCCCATGCATATTGTTTAGTCTATGCTTTACAAGTAGCATGATTTTGTTAATGTGGATTTCTTTTATGCAGAGGATGCATTGGCTAGCTCTGAAGTGGTGGCTCAAAGAAAATTAGGATTACAATTTAATGACACACAAGGCAAGGTTGACATGATAATATGCTAAATAGAAGTACATCAAAGTAAACACGAAGCCAGTAGAATGCTTCACTTAATCAATGCTTGCAACCATCCTCAACATTGTCTCCCAAGATAGTAATAAAACTGCATGATTGACATAGTTAATAGATACAAAGCATTTTTAAATGATTTTCTACTATAATTTAAAAAAATTAAAAGAATATTACCAAGTCAATTTTCCTTTTCGAATTTTTTTTCTAGCCACGACCATGGTTATTGCATATAGAGGTCCGTCAAGGTCAAGCTTCATGGAGGTGTTCCTATGAGATACCCGATGCAACTTTAGATTTGGCACAATTTAGAGAGTTATGTCGCAGGTTTGATGTTTGTTGGCCTCATCCCAAATTTGAAATTTGTGGGGATTAATTTGGAGTTGTAAAGTGAAAAGGTCTCCTTCTTCTTTTTTACCATGATGGTAGGCAGAGGTGGAAGACATAAAAGGAAAGTCATGGAGAATAGGTCATTTCTAGAATTCTAGCTCATTCCAAAGGACGTAGAGAGATTTCTACGAGGATAAACTAGCTACATAGAAAGTAAAAGAGGAGACAATGGCAAGAGGAGAAGGAGAAATTTGATGTTCTTGGCATGAGGATTGCTAAACATGCCACTAAAGAAGGAACCCGGCTTTATTTACAAAATGACAAGCCTATATCTCTGGTTTTTACAGAATCATACCTTTGTAGGACCATGACATCTACTATAATAGCCGCCAAGACCGATACCTATTGTTGTCATTACATTAAGACTCATTAAATATGTTCAACTCAAGGTTATGAGTGCTTTATTGAGTTTAGAAATTTCCATGTCGTAGACATGAGATCCTATCTTTTAGAGAATGCATAATTAAAAGGTGTGTATCTTTTCATTTTTTTTTGTTTATGCACATGTTTTCTTTACCCATGAGAACTTACCACTCACCTATTTTCCCACAATCTATGAAGCTAACTAGCCATCTTCCCACAAACTTTGAAGCTAACTAGACATCTGCAAGGAAGGGAAACATTAACTACCTAGGTAGCTTTCCCTTATTGGTTCCTTCACCTATCGGCCATTAAGTTTCCTTAAATCAAATGCCAATATTTCTTGAAGATTCACATTAGCATGGTAAAGTGAATAGAGTGGTTGTATGGTGAAACGAGTTGTTGTGAAAACACTTGGTGATTGGTGGTAGTTGGTATCTTGCATGAAGAAAAGCAGGTGTCCCTATTTTATGCTAGGTGGATATGAAGCAAAGGCAATGCATATGCGGTGTACTCTAAGATGGTTCGAAAAAATTAGAATATGACATCCTAACATAAAATGTTAAAAAACTAATGCTAACTTGTAGATAACATTAGTTCATCTCTAGATACTATATCGAAAATATTCAGTTTAGATCTAACCAAAAATTAAAATGGTCTCAATATGAGGCCAAATAAGACCTCAAATTCTCTAATTGATAAACAAAATGTGTTGTTAATGTTTCATATGTGAGGAAAAAGTGTTTTTGGAAACATCGAGATAAAAATTTAAGCTATGGAGGAATAAATACATAGAGGTGTGTGCAAATTCAATGAAAAATGACAAGCCTATTACTAATAGTCGTTGGCGGAAGGGACTAATAAGGTATTTATATTTCTATAGTCTAAACATTCTACATTTTGGCTCTTTTCCAGTTATGTTATCTGTTTAATTTTACTCGAAATCTGGCGAAAAATCGTTGGATCTGCATATTTTAGTGGTTAATTATTTATAATCCAAGTGCCCCGGGGACTTTTCGGAATGCTAACTCCATTTATGCATTTAGCAATAAAATTTAAACAAAAAAAACTTGAAATTTCTCCCAGAGTTATATCATCATATTCCGACGAAAATGCCAAAACATAGAACGATTAGACAAAATCATTTATATTATTCTCTGCACATATGACTACTCAAGAGTAGTCCCCAGGAAAATTATGTTTGTGTAACCAATTACCCCTCTCTACACAATTCCCCCTCTTATTGATCACACAAGTAAATATCACATAATTCTACAACCATGCACCACCTCCAGTGACTAGTCCTTCTATCAGTCCACTTCAATGACTTCCCCCTTATTAAGACGAGCTAGTCATCATAGGGAGGCACAAAGATTGAAACTAGGCCACTCAATTAAAAAAAATGAAATAATGATAAGATTACCATTGTTCCTTTTTCGATTAGAATCCATGGTAAAATTCTCTTGTCCAAACATCAATAGGATGGAGGTAGTCACCTGGGAATTGAGAGAGGGATCTAACCCCTTGTTGATGCCCAAAAAGTGCAACATAGGGTACCTTCCTGCAAATGGTTGCAAACGCCTTATCATTTAATTATATTTAATAACATACTAATAGGTGGGACCCCTCGTGTAACTTGTGTGGCTATCACGAAGAGACAACACTTATGCTTTACGTGCTTATGAGTTGGCTGAGATGAGCTCTACAGTTTATTTTCATTTAAAGTCTCTATCGAAATAATTAATCAAATGATGCTATGGGCAATATGATTTAAAAGGAAATGTTGTTGTTTTTATATAACACTCACAAGTATTATTATGTTACATGTATTTTGAGGAAGGACCTAAACTCCATGTTTAAGTTATATGTGTGATGTGGTGATTTGATGATACAATGATTACACGCATTGTTTGAAGTGGAAGTAAGGTTGAAACATGGTATCCCTAGCAAGTATTTGATATATGTCGCATTGGAGTTTTTAACAAGGGATGGTGCATTTGTTAAGTTGGAGACTTAGGGAAATGGTGGTGTATTCGACTTGCATTAAATCGATTTGGAGTTAGTGGTTGATGTGTTGTATGTTAGCTTGCTTGTATTGGCTCAATGGCTATGGATGAATGTAGATACGATGTGCAGTAAATGCATGTCACTCTAACCCTCCTCGAGCCCGCTGCCCTAGTCATTTTGAATTTTCTCTTATTGGTTGTTGTTGCTCTGCTTTGTTCGACCGTGGAAGAGGTATACAAGCTTGGTTGTTTCTCCTTAGCAATTTTTACACATGTATGGGTTTCTTGTTGCTCCATCCATGAATATTTCGCTCTTCTCTTTAATTAAGTCAAAAGTTGGCTCTTGAAGTTTGCTCACATCTGTGCATTTCCAAAGTTATAATGTATGGAGTTTTTTACTGTGTATGGATTGGTGGTTAAGTGTTGGTCTCTGTGGCGTTATATTTGAACCATGAGCATTGAAAAGTTGTGTGGATGTTCTTCTTGTATATGGTATTCGTGCTTTACTTGTGGGAAAGAATACAGTTGGGACTCCTTCAATATCTTAGAAGCACAGAAGCACAAGTATCACCTACAACGGTTGTAGTGATTTAGTTTGTGATTATGATTTAGGAGATTTGCACAAGAGGAGACCTGCTCAGGTTACTTCTTGCAAGAATGCAAGGATCTATTGCGCAAGTTTGGACAAGTACAAGATAAGATGTTATGTGGTGGTTGAAGCATTGTGCATTTGACTAGCAGTCCAACGTATCAAAATAGGACAATGCATCATTTTTTAAGACATGTTACTGATGGAGGAAGAATGGTGCATACTGGAGCAAATCGTGAACACATGTTCACGTAACTAGTATTGTTAGAGAAGTTGTAGAGATGTGATGGTGTTTGGCTTCTCTTCGCTTGCAAAAGAGGTGATGAATGAATTTGGGCAAGGTATCAAATAAATTGTTGTCAAAGTGGAGATTGTTAAATTGTTACAACAAATTAAAAGAAATTGTAAATACTAATATTTACCTATGTAAATATTTCGTGGTATTGGTTTACAAAACCCGTGGACGTTTATATAACGGGCGGTTTCAAAATAGATATAAATTTATAAAGTCCGATAAATGTATTAGGGGATAGGGGGTAAGCCCAATTGTAAGTTTTTATTGAATAAGAGACATATATACCTTGCCCTGTGGATGTTTCCTTGACACATTGTCAGGGTTTTACCATGAGAGATGTAAATCTAGTGTGTTATTTAAGTGATTGTTTTGTCTCTATTATCATATTTCTTGCATTTAATTATTGTTTGCTCTAAATCCCAACATTTGTTGGGAATGATATTACCAATATGTTTGCAAAATGTGGGATTTTAACAGATACATGGTACATATTTCACTAAATATCTGAACAACATGTGATTTCTTGGAATGAAATGCTTACAAGTTATGCATAGAGTGAGTAGTGTAAGGAGACTTTGTTTTTCTCAGAAAATGCAATGGGCAAGAAGAAATCCCAACAGATTAAATTTCTTGTGTTTAGCTTATAAACTCTGGATCATGACACTTGTGACTAAATATCAAGATTTGTTTGCCTTTGATTAGAGGTCTGGATTGTCCGATTTGCTGCATATTAGGGTTAAATATTAAGGAAAATGAAAAACCAGGATTTTTTTCCTTTGATTTGAGCCCTGGATTGTCCCATTTGCTGCATATTGGGGTTAAATATTATGGAAAATGAAAAACCTTTGTATACAATGATAATGTATTTGTTTATCTTTTGTCTTCTGGAAGAGCCGCCGGATTTACCGAAGCTTAGACTTGATAAGGATTCTACCTATTTGATTTGTTTAGTCTTTAGTTTTTTATTATATGATTGTCTTTTCTATTAATGAAAGTATTGTTTTCCTTGCTAGAAGGAAAATTGGAGCAATGGAAGATATCAGCTGATGACAAGAACCCAAAGGAGAAGTTACATCATTTGAAAGATGTTGAACAAGGTAGAAGTAATAGAGGCAACGTTATTCTTATCACAAATAAAGCGGAAATGGAGACAGATGTTGATGTGCTATCTATTAGAAAAATGGTAAGGGTTTTTCTATAAGGTCTTGCTCTAAATCTAGAGTAAGTTGACTTGTATTATGCAATAGTTTTGGTTCAAATATATTAAGGATAGAAGTTATTGCATGCAACAGAATCATTAACTAAGGACCATAGCCAATCTAGGCTTGGGAAAATGTCAGTAGGAAAGTGAGAATGGGGAAGAGATCCATTTTGTCGAAGCTTAACGAATCTGTAAAGGGTATTGAAGATAATGTTCAGGAAGAAATAGCTTCAATTGAGGATTATTTCAGAGCCATTCTAGAAAAGACAGAGTAAAATAAATCACTGGGTCAATTCTACTGACCCAGTGCTCATATTGAACCGGAACTAGTTGAAAATTCTACTGAATCTAACTCTGATGTGCAATCACAAGGCCTTCTAGGGAAGACTCTGAAAAATTTAGCAAATTTGTTGGGAGCTTAGTAGAGTCGTTGCAAACTGAACCCATTGCAGAAGTGGATGAGTTGGACTTTGATAAGCAATCTCCCAATTTTACTGATGAAATCATATCTACTAGCTATGAAATTGGTTCTATGGTGTTTGGAAAGGCCTCTGGATTGATCCAGGGATTGAAGGACATTCTAACATTTGATTGAATTGATTAAGTAATATTGATAATACTAGAGGTACTATGACAGAGGGAGAAGGATCATGATGATGAAGAACATTCACTAAAATCAAATTTAGTTTATTAAATGTTAATGAAGGTAAATAATTGCTAAATTTATTTTAGAATTTTATTTTTATGCTTGAAAATATTTAAAGACAAAAGTATTGAAAAGGAATACAAGGGAACCCAACAACGAACTAAAGAAACCATAAAACAAGTCCAACGAACTAAACAAACCATAAAACAAGTCCAAGCAATATAGAGAAAAAAGGAAAGAAGATTATTAATGTGAAATGAAATATGTAGTAGGATTTGCAATTATTATGGACATCACTTAAGAGAATTCCTTCTATACTCCATAGATTCTTGGAATACACTTTACCAGAGCCTGCACTTCTTGTTGGATCGAGCATATTGCCACTTATCTTCTCAGAAGACTACTCCCCTGTGGAAATGAATAACCAGGCCCAAATTTTTTTTGGTTTTCCATTGAGTATAATGCAGTTAGAGATAGATTACAGATTAACTAGAAACAAGTAGCAATATAACAGAGTGTAGGAGCTTGGAACTAATCCGATTCTATGCTATCCTATTATCAGCTTACTCCTATCCCATGAAAGGATCTTTTCACTACATTTTAGCACTGCTTCAATATTCCAGAGAATGGGATTCAAAATGAATTGAACATCATACAATAAGGCATGCCAAAGGCCACTGCAACAGCGAGGCCGGTCACTCCCCTCGGTGGTATGGTTTGCAAACGTTATAAGGTGAAAAGGATAAGCGATTTGTATGGAACATCCTCAGATAGTGGTTATGCTCTGTCTACTACTCTAGAATCGATACGCACTTTGTCTTTGCTAAGATAGCAATCCAAACACATTTCAATTTGAAGGGGTAATCATAACTGGAAATCCAAGCAGTCAACTGAACATAAATAAACGCTGTATGCACGGGCCAGGGTTCCCATTAATGAGAAACACATTCACATTGTGCTACAGCCTGTGGTGTATACACAGAATTCACCCCATTCTAGCAACGAAATAATGACAGGGGATTCAATGCCACCCAGTTGCATACAATCTCCACACTAAGTCGATTCATTGGATAATAGTGCCAAACAACAAGCTACTAAATGGAATGCCCCATTATGTTTAGGCAAATCGATTCC
>ML785321.1:350220-382762 GCA_009831015.1 Picea engelmannii | reverse complement strand
CCAAAGCCAACCTGTGCGGAATGGCTCATAATGATGGAATATGATGATAAATGCCAACTGGACCCCACAATGCCTCTCAAATACCCATGTACTCGCTATAACATCCATCTGGCTACTCTGGTCATCATAAGTCTCTGCCATGTGATGATGTCCCAAAGTGGGGACATTACAAACAACAATATCAACAACACAAAGCTGGAACATCAACTTCGACAGCATGAAGTTGGAACATAAACATCAACAATAAGAAGCTGGAACATCATCAATGTGTGGCAACAAAATAAGGCAGGTGCATCAACAACAACATTTGTGGTACTCTAACATAGCATCCTTACTGTATCTTCAGGATCTGCCCAGGAATCATAAGATTCCCTAGGATATAGAATCCTAACTGAGATACCACATGGTACTTTGACAAATCGTCCTTACCGGACCTTCGGGATCTTCCCAGGAATCATAAGATTCCCTAGGATATAAAATCCTAACTGAGCTACCACTACTGACCACAGCTAGCATATACATGCACATGTACTCTGATAGACCGTCCTTATCGTACCTTTGGGATCTTCCCAAGGATGATCAGTCCCCTAGGATATAAAATCCTAACTGAGCTACCCGTTGTTTGTTAGGATACAATAGTATCATCAACAACACTCCCCCTTTCAAGGGAGGTCCTTTCAGACTACACCAAGATTATCTCGTAAGTACTCAAACTTTACACGATACAAAGGCTTAGTCAACACATCTACAACCTGCTCATTGGTGCCAACATATTAGATCTTTACAAATCCCTTCTGCACCATGTCACAAATGTAGTGATACTGGATCTCTATCTGCTTCGTCTTATCATAGAACATTGGGTTCTCTGTCATTTTTATGCAACTCTGGTTATCACATAGAATCATGGTACCTTCCATCTCCAGACCGAACAGACCTGTCAACAACTTCCGAAGCTATATGGCTTCACAACTGATGGAGCATGCTACAATGGACTCTGCTTCTGTTGTTCTGAGAGAAATATTGGATTGCTTCCTACTTTGCCACAAAGTCATGGCTGACACCAAACTAAAACAATATCCTGAAGTGTTTTTTCTGTTTGAATAACTTCTAGCCCAATCTGAATCAGTATATCCATACAATCTGAAGTCACTATCTCCAGTATAACAAAGACCATAGTCCATTGTACCCTTAAGGTATCTCATCATATGCTTTGTAGCTACAAGGTGAAAACGTATGGGCTCCAATAGATACTGACTCAAGGTGTTCACAACAAAGCATATATCTGGCCTGGTATTCGTCAGATACATCAACGAACCAATAATCTGTCTATATAAAGTAGAATCAACTAACTCTGACGAAGTATCAACTAGGAGCTTCAAATTCATCTCCATGGGTGTGGTCATGGATTTATATTCCAACATGTCAAACTTCTTCAGTATTTCAACTGCATACTTCCCTTGGTTAAGGAAGATCTTCTCTAGGCTCTGCCAAACTTCAAGACCCAAGAAATAATGCATCGAGCCTAGGTATTTCATCTAAAATTCTGCAGCGAGCTTCCTTTTGCAATTTGTGATGAGCTTTTCTTCATCTATCAAGAATAAGTCATCCACATATAGAAAAAATATTACTGGTCCATCATTCTCAATCTTGAAGTAAAGGCTGGGATCAACTTAACTCTTGGTAAAGCCCAAGCTCATCAGAAAACTATCAATCATGCCATGCCAAGCTCTTGGAGCTTGCTTCAACTTTCTCAGTTGCAACTTAACCTGCACTATCATGTGCTATCTCTATGTGCTTTCTGCAAAGAACTATCTGTCTCACTTCATGAGAGTATCTCCTCTACTCTCTCTGCAATTGTTCCTCTAGGACTGGGACTCTGCACCTGCAGCTATTTTGAAGTTGAGAATGACTCCTCCATTCTCATTGTGGTTGTTTAACTCTGAGAGTAACTCATCTACTCTATCACGAAAACAGTTTCATCTAAAACTAAGAGTGGATTAGTAACTGATACTGAAAGTAGCTCCTCTTCTTTCATGGAGGTAACTCTGTCTATTGTAGTCATGTCTCCATGGACCGACTCATGTACTGCACCAATTGGCACAGGAGATAACTCAATCTCAAATACAGGAATTGTCATACCTGATCCCTCTGAATCTCATACTATGTCGGCTTCTTTTAATGAATCATGGTTGTTCTATATATACTTCTTCTGATTACTGGAGTAAGTGTCTCATCATAGTCTTCTCCCTCTTTCTGGGATAATTCTATGGACACAAATCAGGCTTATGCATCTCTATGAATGGTCTAGGGGAGGTTGCTCCTCCTTACTAGATTGTGAGGGTTGACTCCCCCTGAACTCTAGCTCCTTCTGAGTTGGTACTTGGTGGGTCCGCCTACCTCACCACTGATGGAGCCATCTGCTTCTCATGATATGGTTTGTCAATGATGTATGGATTTTCATCTTGCAAAGTGTCATGGGACCATATTGATCTCTTCTTGGTTACTGCAATGGTTCTGGATAGGCCTTTCTGGCTCTACTAACATTTTTTTCTCCCTCTGAGCCTTGATTTCTTCAGAGTCTACAAAAACTTCATTGTCTCTGCAGGATATACTTGGTGTTGAATACCAATTCTTAATATGAAAAGTTGAGTCAAACTTCAAACGAACTCTGCTTCCCGTCAAGGTGGCTTCATTATCCATTGACCAAGTCTACTGTGAGTTCTATTCTAATGTTCAGTCATCTTTGGAGCCTTCTGCTCCTTACAATCAATATCCATATGAGATACTCAGTATCTCAAAAGTAGCTTCTTCATCATCTTCTTTGGTACATAGATGTATACATTCATGTATACAACTTGGATAGTCTGCTCCATGTCTCATCTAATATGTTGCCTCATGCAACTGTCACTATAGCTTCCTCAGGGTTATCACCTGTGACCTGCCCGAAACAAGAACAAAAAGGGAGAAACAATAGACAAGAATAATACTCTTTATAATAATAATAAAACAATAGGAAGAACAATAATCACAATAGTTCCTTTAGAGCTATCACTTGTGATCTACCTGAATCAAGGGTAAAAAGTAAGAAATACAATAATAAGGAATGAGAGAAACACTATTCTAGTGTTGTGATCAATCATTCCTCCATGGTAACCTGGAACCTGGAGTCTTGTCCTCAAGAATGAGTGTGTTGTTTTTCTTTTGATTCTTCTTCAATCAAGATGAAAAGTATTTTCTTCAACCTGTCCTCTTTACTAAGACAATATGTTATCTTGACATAAATATGAGTTAGGGAATAAACTCTATAATCTCAACTTTGATCAATCTAATACTTTGACTTTAATTTTGACCAATGTTTAGTATGATAACTTCAACAGATCAAAATGAAACCTGGATATTCATAATATTACAATAATGCCATAACAAATAGAGGAATATCAAAGTAATTGAACCTGGGGTGCATAGTTCCTATGAATGTGATGGATCTGAGATCTAGATCTACGATTGTTGTTTAGACAAAAGATCCTTTCTGCTGCAAATACCCTTTAGAATAATGATATAGTTTGAACATGTGTAAGTACATACCTCTAAGAATAACGATAGGTAGTGGCACCATCGGGTAACAATGACAAGAAATAAGGAAACTTTAAAACTTCAAAGGTTATTCAACTTGTAACTTAAACTTAATTGGATATTTTCTAGGGTAAGACGCACTAGGACAATAAAAATCAGTCCCAACACTTCACAAAAACTTTCACTACAACTGGTACTACAGCTGGTGTTGGAACTGTAACTGGTGTTGCAACTAGCATGAAGGAACTGGCACTCCAACTACAACTGATACTGCAACTGCAACTTAGGGTTTTATGAGGAAACCCTAATTTTTCAAACTTCAAATTTTAGAATTTTGATCCAAATACTAGATGCGCCCTCCTAGGGAGAACTCCTAGATGTGGTTACTTTCCCCAACATCCTCCTTAAATAGGGAAAACGTCCCACTTAGGATTTATGTAGAAACCCTTATTCTGCAACAACTCCAATACTGAAAACTGGATTGTGAGTTGGTCTCTTTTAGGCCTGCTTTGATTCCATGTTGAATTTTTACTTATACAACTAGCAATTACGATTCTTCTTTCATTATTACAATCATTTAGCACATTAGTTGCATAAATAAGATCACTGAAAGAGAGACAATCACAAAAACAATAAATACACACAAATTATCCCGAGAAACCCTCATGGGGGAGAAAACCCAACAAAACTTCCTCAATATAGATAGACCAAAGACCGAATAGAAGATCCTCCTCTAATCCTTCACTAAGAAGAGTAGCGTGCCACTTAACCAAGAAATACCAA
Source organism: Picea engelmannii (assembly GCA_009831015.1). Taxonomy (NCBI): domain Eukaryota; kingdom Viridiplantae; phylum Streptophyta; class Pinopsida; order Pinales; family Pinaceae; genus Picea; species Picea engelmannii. The sequence continues at coordinate 378,406 of ML785321.1, read as the reverse complement.
GACACAGACCAAGAACCCTCCTTGACATCACACTTAGTTGTAGTAGTAGTTCCTGCAAGACATTGATGCAGGAGCATCTCCCACATCAAGCGAAACAGTGCGGAAGCTGAAGACAGCTGGACAAGCGCCAACACGAATTTTGAAAGTCACTTTGGAATTGTTGCGCAAATCATAAATGAGCCATTAAAGAGAAATTGCACTTGTATATTGTAAATGGACCTTGAGCGGATTGCTCTTTTCCTTAGTAGGTAGAAGGAATTTAAAGTAGTTAATGTAAAGTAGATAGAATTTAATTCTAGACTAGACAGTTGTAGAGCGCCAGAGGGAAATAGGATATAGACACCCTCATTTCACATTGTAACATTATTGAAGCAGCATTGTTGTAGAAAGCAAGAGCATGAAGAGAGCTGTGTAAGAACACCCATGTACATATATTTGGATTAATAGAAAGAGTTGATTCAAATTCATGGTTTTGTGTTGTTCTCTGTGTATTGATGACGAATGATATGCTCATGAATGTTTGCTTCCTGTTATACACTTGCTTATGTGTTGTGTATATGATTTCATGTTTGAATTGAAGTCTGAGAGGAAGAAGGAATTAGCTTCAATTGTTTCCCTATTTGAGCCAGAGAATTCCTGCAAGGAGTGTAGTCAAAGTGTCCACAAGGAGTGCGTTGACAGAGGGTTTAGATAGAGATAGCTTTTGTTCTAAGTTCCCAGAAGTGTAGTTGAGCATAGGAGCCGTGCAAGGAGTGCGCAGGCCAAGATAAGACTCAGAGTTGCGATTTTGAGAAGAGAAATTGAAGACTGCTACTGCAAGGAGTGCACAGAGTCAAAAGACTTCAACATTTGGTCGAAGTTGAAGGTTTGCCACAAGGAGTGCATGCAAGAGTTTCCTGAAGGACTTGAAAATCGTGAAAATCTCAGGAAGGATAAGGCATTCAAAGTTGTTGAAGGACAGTGCAGGGAAGGCGAGACTTGGAAGATTGTAGAGAGGCATCACAAGTTTCTGCGTAGGTGGACGAGTCCTATGGAAGAACGCTTATTCATTTCGCAGATTTCCCAAAGGAGGAACGGACGGTCGAAATTCTCTAAGGAGATTTTGCGAAAATCCGTAGGCCGTTAGATCTTGTGAAGGTGCAAGGGAGATACGGTGTCATATTCTCTAAAGGTTAAAAGCTCAGGAGGGGCAGAACCGTTGATCCGAGCCACAAGGGTCATTGGATCTATACGTATATCGTGTATCGGGGTTTCGTGGGTGGAAATCCCGTGCACATAGCATCAGGAATTGCGATATTGCGATACGCGATATCTCGACGGCCACTAGAATAGTGTGGGGCCACAAGGATCATAGTGGTGGACAGGTGGCACAAGTTATCGGGGTTTCATGGCGAGAATTCCTAAAACATTGACATCAGGATTCGTGATATAGTGAAATACGAAATCCCGACGAGGTGACAGGGTGTGGAAAAGTCAACTTGCACGTGTGTCGGGTAATCGACATATCGGGGTTTGGCAGTCGGGGAAACAAAGTGTTTGACATCGTGAGTGGCGAAATCATGATAGAGCAAGTCCTGATACGGAAAGGAAGGGTCAGCATTGACTTGTATCGGCATTCGGGGTTTCGAGAGTCTAATGCTCGACCACTGACCTCGCGAAGTCGCGAAGTCCGATCTCCCGATAGAAGAGGGGATCGCGAGAGAGTTTTGTGTGGGTGTAGATTTTCCCGATAGGGAAATAGAGGAACAGTTGAGTTCTTCAGGCCGAGAAGAAAGGAAAGATCTTGTGAGCGGACTTTCTTGCGAGCGCGGCTGCATCAATTTGGTATCGTCAGAAAACCAGTGACGCGACTCACATCATGAATCTGTTTTTCAAAGAGGCCATTCGACTTCATGGTTTGCCGAGGAGTATAGTTTCAGACAAAGATACGAAGTTCATAGGGCATTTTTGGAGGACCTTATGGAAGAAGCTAGGAACTAATTTGATGTTTAGTTCAACATATCATCCGTAGACGGATGGAAAGATGAAAGTGGTAAACAAAAGTCTGGGAGACTTGCTGAGAAGCTTGGTGATGGAGCACCATAGCAGTTGGGACAATATATTGCCACAGAAATATTTTGTGTATAACGACTCAGTTAACAGGAGTACAGGCCAGAGTCCATTTCAGATTGTTTATGGCATGCAGCCGAGAGGAGTTTCTGAACTGAGGGATTCAGAATAGACTGCTACTACGAGCTCTAGAGCAGAATATTTCGTAGAGGCAATGAAGGAACTTCACAGCCAGGTGAAGCAACAACTTCTGGATTCAAGTCAGGAGTATAAGCGAAGAGAAGATCAGCATAAAAGAAAACTTCAATTCGAGGTTGGTGAATTAGTTCTGGCGCATTTGAGGAAAGAAAGGTTCCTGAGGGGAACATCCAATAAGCTAAAGATGAAGAAAATTGGACCCTGCAAGGTCTTGAAGAAATTTGGGACAAATGCTTATGAGATTGAATTACCCGATGGGATCGGAATTTCTCTGATATTCAATATCTCAGATTTGTACCCATACAAAGAAGATGAAACAGAGACTGGAAGTGAGCAGCCAGTGATCCAGTGGACAAAGAAGATGCCAGTAGCAGAGAAGCCACAGATGGAGTGCATACTGGACAAGAGAGTGAGAAAAAGGACCAGGCGAAAGAAATACTTCGAGTATCTGGTCAAGTGGAAGAGCCATCCAGTTGAAGATGCCAGCTGTGAGAGCGAAGCGGAGATACAGAAGCATGGACAGACAGTGCAGGAGCTCATGGATAGGAACCCATGAAAATTTTCAAGTGAGGGAGTATGATGCAAGAGCATCTCCCACATCAAGCGAGCCAACGCGGAAGCGGAAGAAAGCTGGACAAGTGCCAACACAAATTTTGAAAGTCACTTTGGAATTGTTGCGCAAATATTAAATGAGACATTAAAGAGAAAGCACACTTGTATATTGTAAATGGACCTTGAGTGGATTGCTCTCATCCTTATTAGGTAGAAGGCATTTAAAGTAGTTAATGTAAAGTAGATAGAATTTAATTCTAGACTAGACAGTTGTAGAGTGCTAGAGGGAAACGGGATATAGACACCCTCATTTCACATTGTAACATTATTGAAGCAACATTGTTGTAGAAAGCAAGAGCATGCAGAGAGCTGTGTAAGAACACCCATGTACAGATATTTGGATTAATAGAAAGAGTTGATTCAAATTCATGGTTTTGTGTTGTTCTCTGTGTATTGATGCTAAATGATATGCTCATGAATGTTTGCTTCCTATTATACACTTTCTTATGTGTTGTGTATATGATTTCATGTTTGAATTGAAGTCTGAGAAGAAGGAATTAGTTTCAATTGTTTCACTATTTGAGCCAGAGAATTCCTGCAAGGAGTGCAGTCGAAGTGTTCGCAAGGAGTGCGTTGACAAAGGGTTCAGATAGATATATATTTTGTTCTAAGTTCCCATAAGTGCAGTTGGGCTTAGGAGTTGTGCAAGGAGTGTGCAGGCCAAGCTAAGACTCAGAGTTGCGATTCTGAGCAGAGAAATTGAAGACTAATGCTGCAAGGAGTGCGCAGAGTCGAAAGACTTCAACATTTGGTCGAAGTTGAAGGTTTTACGCAAGGAGTGCATGCAAGAGTTTCTTGAAGGACTTGAAAGTCATGAAAATATCAGGAAGGATAAGGCCTTCAAAGTTGTTGAAGGACAGTGCAGGGAAGGCGAGACTTGGAAGCTTGTAGAGAGGCGTCACAAGTTTGTGCACAGGTGGACGAGTCTTGTGGAAGAATGCTTAGTCATTTCACAGATTTCCCAAAGGAGGAATAGACAGTCAAAATTCTCTGAGGAGATTTCGTGAAAATCCGTAGGCCGTTAGATCTTGCGGAGGTGCAAGGGAGATACGACGTAATATTCTCTAAAGGTTAAAATCTCAGGAGGGGCAAAACCGTCGATTCGAGCCACAAGGGTCGTTGGATCTATACGTATATCGTGTATCGGGGTTTTGTGGGTGGAAGTCCCGTGCACATAGCATCAGGAATTGCGATATTGCGATACGTGATATCCCAACAGCCACTAGAATAGTGTGGGTCCACAAGGATCAGAGTGGTGGACAGGTGGCATGAGTTATCGGGGTTTCGTGGTGAGAGGTCCCGAAACATTGACATCGGGATTTGTGATACAGCGAAATCTGAAATCCTGACGGGGTGACATGGTGTGGAAAAGTCAACTCGTGCGTGTGTCGGGTAATCGACATATCAGGGTTCGGCAGTCGGGGAAACAAAGTGTTTGACATCGCGAGTGGCAAAATCACGATAGAGAAAGTCCCAATACGAAAAGGAAGGGTCATCGTTGACTTGTATCGGCATTCGAGGTTTCGAGAGTCTAATGCTCGACCACTGACCTCGCGAAGTCACGAAGTCCAATCTCCTGATAGAAGAGGGGATCGCGAGAGAGTTTTTTGTGGGTGAAGATTTTCCCGATAGGGAAATAGAGGAACAATTGAGTTCTTTGGGCCAAGAAGGAAGGAAAGATCCTGTGAGCGGACGTGCTTACGAGCACGACTGCGTCAGTTTGGTATCGTCAGAAAACTAGTGACATGACTCACATCGCGAATCTATTTTTCAAAGAGGTCATTCGACTTCATGCTTTGCCGAGGAGTATAGTTTCGGACAGAGATACGAAGTTCATAGGGCATTTTTGGAGGACCTTATGGAAGAATCTAGGAATGAATTTGATGTTTAGTTCAGCGTATCATCCGCAAATGGATGGACAAACAGAAGTGGTAAACAAAAGTCCGAGAGACTTGCTGAGAAGCTTGGTGATGGAGCACCATAGCAGTTGGGACAATATATTTCCACAGGCAGAGTTTGCGTATAACAACTCAGTTAACAGGAGTACAGGCCAGAGTCCATGTCAGATTGTTTATGGCATGCAACCGAGAGGAGTTTCTGAACTGAGGGATTCAGAACAGACTGCTACTAGGAGCGCTAGTGCAGAAGATTTCACAGAGGTGATGAGGGAACTTCACATCCAGGTGAAGTAGCGACTGTTGGATTAAAGTCAGGAGTATAAGCGAAGAGAAGATCATCATAAAAGACAACTTCAGTTCGAGGTTGGTGAATTAGTTCTGGCACATTTGAGGAAAGAAAGGTTCCCGAGGGGAACATACAATAAGCTAAAGATGAAGAAAATTGGACCCTGCAAGGTCTTGAAGAAATTTGGGACAAATGCTTATGAGATTGAATTCCACGATGGGATCAGAATTTCTCCGATATTCAATGTCTCAGATTTGTACCCATATAAAGAAAATGAAACAAAGACTAGAAGTGAGAAGCTAGTGATCTAGTGGACAAAGCAGATGCCAGTAGCAGAGAAGCCACAGATGGAGTGTATACTGGACAAGAGAGTGAGCAAAAGGACCAGGCGAAAGAAATACTTCGATTATCTGGTGAAGTGGACGAACCATCCAGTTGAAGATGCCAGCTGGGAGAGCAAAGCGGAGATACAGAAGCATGGACAGACCATGCAGGAGCTCATGGATAGGATCTCATGAAATTTTTCAAGCGAGGGAGTATGATGCAGGAGAATATCCCACATCAAGCAAGCCAGCGCGGAAGCGGAAGACAACTGGACAAGCGCCAACACGAATTTTGAAAGTCACTTTGGAATTGTTGCGCAAATCTTAAATGACCCATTAAAGAGAAAGAGCACTTGTATATTGTAAATGGACCTTGAGCGGATTGCTCTCGTCCTTAGTAGGTAGAAGGCATTTAAAGTAGTTAATGTAAAGTAGATAGAATTTAATTCTAGACTAGACAGTTGTAGAGCGCCAGAGGGAAACGGGATATAGACACCCTCATTTCACATTGTAACATTATTGAAGCAGCATTGTTGTAGAAAGCAAGAGCATGCAGAGAGTTGTGTAAGAACACCCATGTACAGATATTTGGATTAATAGAAAGAGTTGATTCAAATTCATGGTTTTGTGTTGTTCTCTATGTATTGATGTTGAATGATATGCTCATGAATGTTTGCTTCTTGTTATACACTTGCTTATGTGTTGTGTATATGATTTGATGTTTGAATTGAAGTCTGAGAGGAAGAAGGAATTAGTTTCAATTGTTTCCATATTTGAGCCAGAGAATTCCTGCAAGGAGTGCAGTCGAAGTGTCCGCAAGGAGTGCGTTGATAGAGGGTTCAGATAGAGATAGCTTTTGTTCTAAGTTCCCAGAAGTGGAGTTGAGCATAGGAGCCGTGCAAGGAGTGCACAGGCCAAGCTAAGACTCAGAGTTACGATTCTGAGCAAAGAAATTGAGCACTGCTGCTGCAAGGAGTGCGCAGAGTCGAAAGACTTTAACATTTGGTCGAATTTGAAGGTTTGCCACAAGGAGTGCATGCAAGAGTTTCCTGAAGGACTTGAAAGTCGTGAAAATATCAGGAAGGATAAGGCCTTCAAATTTATTGAAGGACAGTGCAGGGAAGGCAAGACTTGGAAGCTTGTAGAGAGGCGTCACAAGTTTGTGCGTAGGTGGACGAGTCCTGTGGAAGAAGGCTTAGTCATTTCGCATATTTCCCAAAGGAGGAACGGACGGTCGAAATTCTCTGAGGAGATTTCGCGAAAATCCGTAGGCTGTTAGATCTTGTGGAGGTGCAAGGGAGATACGACATCATATTATCTAAAGGTTAAAAGCTCAGGAGGGGCAGAACCATCGATCCGAGCCAAAAGGGTCGTTGGATCTATACGTATATCGTGTATCGGGGTTTCGTGGGTGGAAGTCCTATGCACATAGCATCAGGAATTGCGATATTGTGATATGCGATATCCCGACGGCCACTAGAATAGTGCGGGGCCACAAGGATCAGAGTGGTGGACAGGTGGCACGAGTTATCAGGGTTTTGTGGTGAGAAGTCCCGAAACATTGACATCAGGATTCACGATATAGAGAAATCCGAAATCCCGATGAGGTGACAGGGTGTGGGAAAGTCAACTCGCGCATGTGTCGGGTAATCAACATATCGAGGTTCGGAAGTCAGGGAAACGAAGTGTTTGACATCGCGAGTGGAGAAATCGCGATAGAGCAAGTCCCGATACGGAAAGGAAGGGTCAGCGTTGACTTGTATCGACATTCGAGGTTTCGAGAGTCTAATGCTCGACCACTGACCTTGCGAAGTCACAAAGTCCAATCTCCCAATAGAAGAGGGGATCACAAGAGAGTTTTCTGTGGGTGCAGATTTTCTCGATAGGGAAATAGAGGAACAATTAAGTTCTTCAGGCCAAGAAGGAAGGAAAGATCCTGTGAGCGGACGTGCTTGCGAGCGTGGCTGCGTCAGACTTGCATACTTCTTCATAGTTGTAGAGCTAGTGTGGTGAGTGTGTGCAAATGAGGCACTGACCTCTCTTATAAATAGTGGTCTGGCTAGCCTATAATTAGGTTTGGACGACCTGTCACTTTACCCTCTTAATTTACAATTAACTGTCAAGGCACAATTGGGCCGACTTTTACTAAGTCACAATAGGGCCTAATAATATAATATAATAATATTATTCAACTCTCTCTTAGGTAGAATATTCTTCGAAGTTATTATTGATATTATGGTAGCTGCGGGAGGTATTAACATCCACGTGTAACCCTGACAAGAATAGAATATTTTAGGAAACAAGAAGAAACCCTAAAGCATTGGACATAACCCTAGAAGTCAAGTCGGCTAAAGGAAATACTTAATATTGAGTTTTTAGCCTCCAAAATGAAAAGTCATCCCAGACAGCTAAGGAGGAGCAGTATAAATACAGGACGCTAGATCTCTTTTGACACACACAACTCGCAACTGCAGAACTGTAAGAGTGCGCACTACAAAAATTGAGTAACTGCACAAGTCTAGAGAGTAGTTGCAGTTGCAGCTATTGCAACCTGTATTCTCGGTTTAGGCTTGGAATTTATATTGGTAATGGTTTGGAATTTCTTCCTTGTGTGCTAGCTCTAGAGAGAGGTATGCTACATTGATTGGCTATTAGGCCTAGGGTTTTCTTCTAGAATTATTCTTTGTCAAGGTTAAGGCGCTCGGGGGTGGCTTCGACCTATGGTTGGGTGAAAATATTACTATATTGTCTATGGTTAAATGAGCACACCTATTATTTCTATCAGGTTATGGGCCAACACTATCTCCGGACAATCTAACCACTGGAAGATAGATTGGGAGCATTTTTTCAGTTACAGTTGCAGTTGCAGTCAGTTTTTGCTGCAGCAATGAAACCCTAACCCTCTTGTTGAAATCACCTTAAGTGAAGATATTGACCTAATTTTTGGATAGCCTAATGTGCCTTAACCTAGTGCACCTCCTGGTACTCTCATCAAGATAAGACACCAAGTTTGAGTTTTTGGTCAAATTCAAAGGTTGACCAAATCAAAGTGAAAGGTTGACCAAGTCAAAGCAGTCATGACTTACTCTATGAAGTCAGAAAACAAGTTAGAAGGGGCTTCTAAATTCAGAGCATGGAAGACAAGTATTGACCTCATGCTTGCCAAGAATAAAGTGTTGGATATCGTGAAAGGAAAGATCGTGGAACCATGGTTTGAAGAAGGAAAAGAGAAGGAACCTCAGAAGGTTGCAATTATGGAGAAGTTCAAAGACAATGACATCAATTCCATGAGTATCATAGTGGACTCTATAAAAGACCACTTGATACCCTACATCTCTCATCTTGACTCATCTAAGAAGATGTATGATTCCCTAACTAACCTCTTCTCAGTCAGAAACATTGGACAAATAATGAGTCTAAATAATGAGCTCCATGAAATGAAAATGAATGATGATGACATCATAACATCATACCTTGTGATAATCTCTCTGTTAAGAGATCGACTATAGGCTATTGAAGAAATCATTTTAGAGAAGGAAATGGTAAATATAGTACTCAATGGTCTTCCCAAGACATGGGATGCATTTTCCGCAAGCATGGACACAAGAAAGGATTATCCCACATTTGAAGAACTTTGGACTTGTTGTGCACAAGAAGAATCAAGGATTAATGCAAAAGAGAAACCCAAAAAGAAATACGATGATCAAGCTTTCACAACAAGGTTCAAGAATTTCAGCAATAAGAAGAAGTTTGAGTCAAGGAAGAAACCAAATCAAGAAAAGGATATGTCAAATATACAATGCTTCAACTATAAAAAATATGGTCACTACAGGAACCACTGTCCTAAGTTAAGAAAAAGGAAGGAAACAGACGAAGCAACAATTGTCAAAGAAAGGGAACCCTCAAAGAAAGTCAATCATGATAAAATAGACTTCTTCTTCTAAGTCAAGGTAACAATATTCTTCAAAGATCTTGTATATATCATGTCTACATAGTTCATGTACATATCATGTATATCTATTTCTTAGAAGAAAATATGTTCAAGGAAAAAAATTCCTATGGAAGAATAAAAGGATAAGGATTGTTATTATGATAACTACAAGTCAAGCAATACACATGAAAAACATGAAGTATGTTGACAATATTTGTAATAATTCTTGTGGAAGCTATTATATAAGTAACAACTGCTAGATAAGCCAAAATCAGAATCAAACCTGAAGAGACCCAGAAGAAGTCAAGACAGAAAGAAGTCAACAATCAAGAGGAAATTAGAAAAAGACTTGCGACACTTTGCAAAAGGCAATAAGGATGCAAACATAAGCGCGGACTCTCTTAGACTGAGGGAGCTGATTACAAAATTCCAAAATAAGAGCATGCATTCATGTATGAAGCAAGGATTAGGAGGGAGATAATCCTAAATAATATGATCCATTGAGGATTATGAAGTATCTATCCATGTTCCCATTGAAAGTAGCATCCATGATAAGCAACACATGTTCAGAAGAAGTCTTCTTCGAAAAGAAGCCTCAAAGTATCCTTGGTTGTCCATCTACATCCATGATCCTATGATGAAAGGAAGAAGTTTGGAATCTTCAAGGCATGGAATCTATAGAAGACTCCATGGACCCAAGAGCTAAAGTGAAACATGAGGAAGAACATGAAGATTCTATGAAAGAAAGAAAATCCAGAACAACTAGTTATTATACCAAGAATCACAAGACTACCAGCTTGGTTTGAACCCACTAGAAGGAATCAAACATAAGAAATGGAAGTTATGATGAAGAATAGTAAGAAATTGTGAAAAATGGTTATGAATGGAAGAATCGCGAGATTCAAAACTAGAGGTTCTTCTAGAAGGAGGAAAAGACTATGATAATAGCTTGTTCCCGTAAACCATATATACCTATATTTGAGCTATTATATCTCTTGTAGTATCCATGGATTGAAGTTTACATTAGTTGGTTGTAAAAGATTGTTCTCCCAATAGAGCATTTGAGGAAGAATCTTATGTAAAGAAATCTCAAGTTTTTGAGGTATACCAGAAAGAAGACCCATGTATGCAGATATAAGAAGACCTTGTATGGCTTCAAACAACTTGATGCAGAGTATCTCATATACATCAGAAGCGTGGTGAAAACTTTCTATGAAAGAGATAGAATATCATAATAGTTACTTAGAAGTCTGGGATGTTGGATTGATAATCCATGGAAAAATCTCATGATGATAGAAGAAGTACTACTTGGATATGTTTCAGTTTGAGCCTTGCCACGATGTCATGAGATAGCAGGAAATAAAAGTGTTGAGTTCGACCATGATATATATTGTAATGATCAGATCTACATGAATCCTTCATAGAAAACCAATGTTCCATAATAGACCAAAGTACATTGAGATCAAGCATTACATTCTTTGTGATGAAGTCCGGAAAAGAGAAGTGGTTCTCCAATATATCTCCACAGATGAGCAGATAGTAGATATTTTGGTAAGACCTCTGTCTAAGATGAAAAACAATTTGCAAGCTGGGGCTCATGGAGACGACTTCGCTATTAAAAAAAAAGGAAGATATTAATTCCAGGTTGGGAGGGATCACTGATGTGTTATTGATCTATGGACAATCATTTTTCAGTTCGAAAAATGGTCCAGGATGAGCAATTCCTTTCGAGTTCGAAAATTGGTTTGAGATTTCTGACGGATAGACATTTTCCAATTTGGAAAATGGTCCTGATCGGACAGTCATTTTTGTAATGAAAATGGTTCGATAGATTGTTTATGTACCATAGACATCGATTCTCCTTGTGGCCAGTGTGGAGGAATGGTCTAGGAAATTCATTCTTCTTGGCAGTCACTCTGAGTAGTGGTCAAGTAGAATGGTCTGCCTCTCTGGGCAATCATTCTTTCGAAGTTCACAGTTGTGAGAAACTTTGAAGAATGGTCTGTTTTGGAGGTTGGTCCAGGACAATTATTTCCATTAGGAAATGGTCCAGACAGTCATTCCCTAGGGCAGACTCATTCTCTCCAGGTTGCACTATGTTTAGTGCCGGAGGAATGGCTCAGTTAGGTGAATGTTTCAGGTTCAACAATCCAGGACATGCATTGCCTAAGAAAGACTCATTCTATATAGGTTTCACTATGTTTAATGTCGGAGGAATGGCCTAGTTAGGTGAATGGTCCAGGCTCAGAAATCAGGGACAATTATTGTTCTATGCTTGAGAAGAATAGTCCAGATAGCCCATGGCTGATGTTTTACATTCTAAGGGCATATGATCTTCCATATCTCATAGATGTGAGTGGAAGAATGGTCGAGATGACTCAGTTTATATCATGATATTGTTTTATGCAGGTTCATATCAGATGATATGATTGCTATGGAGACAGTATGTCTGTAGACAATAGATGTATGCTACTGTGGTGGATGTGTTCCACTGGTTGTGACTATGTGTCACTGATTAAGTAGTTGTGTGTACTTGGTGTGGTTGTATACCACTGGATAGTAGTTGTGTACTATGATGGATAGATAGTTGTGTTCTATTGAATGGCATTGTTCTGATTTCCATGTAGACTATCATTAGTGTTGAAAATGATTATCAGCTAGATGGATAGTTAGTGTACTGATGGACAAACATTTTCTAGATGGAAAATGGTCCAGGACATTTATTCTTCTAGAACATATGTCTGGATTAGAAGAATAGTCCTTGTAGCCCATGGCGTGGTTTCCAACATTTGTTGGAATAGTTATTCTTCTAGGACATATGTCCAGATTAGAAGAATGGTTCTTGTATCACTATGTGGAGTGAGTGACTTATTCATCAACATTCCTGATTACTCAGATGGAGTATGGCTTCGAGAGATGATGCATTTGATGCAATCAGATGATACTGATAGTGATGACGGTAATCATGATCTAATCATGAGATATCATGTATGGCTATGATGATGCTACCGATTGAATGGTATGTTTGTGCTCAATACCATTTGTTTTCAATACCTCCCTAGCTAGGATGGAGTGTTGATATTATGGTAGTTGCAGGAGGTATTAACCTCCATGTGTAACCCTAACAAGAATATAATATTTTGGGAAGAAAGAAGAAACCCTAAAGAATTGGACATAACCCTAGAAAACAAGTCGGCTAAAGGAAATACTTAATATTGATTTTTATCCTCCAGAATGAGAAGTCGGCCCAGACATCTAAGCAGGAGCAGTATAAATATAGGATACTAGACCTCATTTGACACACATAGCTTGCAACTGCAGAAATGAAAGAGTGTGCACTGCAGAAACTAAGTCAGTGCTCAAGTCTAGAGAGTAGTTGTAGCTGCAACTACTGCAACCTGTATTCTCGGTTTAGGCTTGGACTTTCTATTGGTTATGGTTTGGAATTTCTACCTTGTGTGTTAGCTCTGGAGATAGGTACGCTGCATTGATTAGCTATTAGGCCTAGGGTTTTCTTCTGGAATTATTCTCTTTCAAGGTTAAGGTGCTTGGGGTGGCTTTGACTTATGGTTGGGTGACATTATTTTTATATTGTCTATGGCTAAATGTGCACACCTATTATTTCTAACAGTTACAATATTTCAACAATTACAACACACACCCAACTACAGAATGTACAACGAAAAAAAAAAACAGAAATACTTTTGCCAAATATGTAGGAATCCACTGGAAACTAAAACACTCGAAAACCCACAAATTTCAATACCATTTGTTTATAATTAAATGCAGAGAACATATTTCTATATTACATCAAGCCTGATCTAAAAAGAACGCGATGAAGTGTTTCTTGAGTGGATGAAAACCACTACAAAATCATCTAGAGGGTAATGCTCTGCATGTATGGGTTGTGATTTTGTTTCTCCTTCCTGTGTGCTCACCCAATCTGGAATCTTTCTCTCCATTCCACCTTCTATGATTTACTTGCTTCATGGTTCACCAACCCATTCAAAATCACGCTCCATTTATTTTTTAAACTCCTCCTCGACTCCGAAACGATTTTCCTTCCCTTCAAGAATGAGATGTTACTCAAACTATCTCTCTGTCTTCCAGATTGCTTCAACTTCTTTTTGGCCTCAGGTCACATTTTGTCCTTTAGCCACAAGTTCTAGAAAAATCAACTGCATATGGCCATAGTGTTGCAAATAAATAAATATCGTGACACTTGTAAAATTTCATTATGTGTGCGTGTTTTAGCATGAGTTTCAGCATGTGTTTCAACATGACACTTGTAAAATTTCTCTATACATGGCAGTTTCAACACTAGTTTTAGCACGTGTTTCAGCATGAGTTTCAACATGTGTTTCAACATGATTTTCAACATGAGTTTCATCATGACACTTGTAAAATTTTTCTATATGTGGAAGTTTCAACACGAGTTTCATAACATGTTTCAGCACGAGTTTCAACATATGTTTCAGCACGTGTTTCAACATAGAAAGAGTAGCTACAAGAGTAATTAGCAGTTCGAATTTACAACAAACTGAATAAATAAAATGGACCACTAATATAATCCTTATTCGACTTATTTCATATTTACATAATACAAATATTTTTCGGTGATGTGGATTGCCCGAGACCAAGGATGCTCCTGCATCAGACACCCTTGGTAAGAAAAACATGAGCTCCAACTGATGTGCAAATCACTTTTGAAGTGAAGAGTTTTGCACATGTGATAACTGATCTTCAGTCACCCACGATGCATCTTCTGCTCCTCGATTCTTCCACTTGATCAAATATTCCATGTACTCCTTTCGACGAGTCTTCTTAGCAATTCTGGTAACAATAATTTCTTCAATATTCTCCTCAAAATTAATTCGTAGATTTGTTTCCCATTTTTTGAGGGTACCTTCATCTTCTCTTTTGTCCCCTACATGAAACTCATAGAGGTCAGCAACATTGAGTGTAGGAGATATGTAAAATTTCTCCGGAAGTTCCAGCTGATAAGCATTATCAGAGATATTTTTCATAATTCGACATGGACCTATCTTCTTGTATTGAGTTTATTACATGTGCCTCAAGGAAATCGATCCTTCCTCAAGTGATCTATGACCAACTCACCCTCTTGGAATAAATTCTGTCTCCTATGTTGATCTGCTCTTTCTTTATAACTGTCATTGCTGGTCTACAGTTTCTTCTTTACATGCTCTTGTAATTCATGCATATTGTCCAAAAAATCATTCACATCAGCACTCTTCTTGTCTTCCAAATCTGGTAATACAACCAAATCTACCACACCTTTTGGTGAATGCCCATAAACAATATAAAATTGACTCTTTCCTGTAGACCTGTTCACCGAATCATTATATGCGAATTCATCTTGGGCCAATGCCAAATCCCATCAACTAGGATTCTCTCCACTTAAACTTCTCAACAAATTTTCTAGACTTTTGTTCACTGCTTATGTCTGACCGTCCGTTTGAGGATGATACATTGAAATGTACAACTAATCTGAGCCTAAATTTTTACAGAGTGTCCAAAACTTCCCAAGAAATATGGTATCACTATCTGAAGTAATACTCCATGGAAATCCATGCAATCTAACCACTTCTTTGAGAAACAATGCATCTACTTCACTAGCATCACTAGTTTTCTTACACACTATGAAGTGTGCCATTTTCAAAAATCTATCCACCACTACCATTGATGAATCATGATTTCTTCGAGTCATAGGAAATCCTAAGAAAAAATCCATACCGATATCCTCCCAAGGTCCTTTGGGCACTAGCAATGGAGTATAGAGTCCCATGTTATGACTTTTTCCTTTGGCTAGTTGGCAGATCCTACAACCTTCAACAAAATTTTGAATATCCTTATTAAAGATGGGCCAAAATTACCCCTCATTTACCAAGGATGCGGTCTTATCCATACCAAAATGTCCTCCTAAAGCAGCGCTATGTAACTCTTTAATGAGATTCAGCCTTATGGAACTTCTGGAAATACACAACTGCTGATTTTTAAACAAAAACCTCTCTTGGATATGTTAATCCAGATATGGTGTTCTATCTAAACTCCAAGGCTCCTTACATGCCTTCCAAGCTTCTGAGAAATTTGCATCTTCTTCATACAATGTATTTATACAGTTCAAGCTTACCACTTCTACCGACATGGTATTGAGTAACATTATCCTCTGACTTAATGCATTATCTACCTTATTGAACTTCCTGGACTTGTGTTTCAACAAAAAAGAGTAACTTTGCAAGAATTCTACCTGTTTAGTATGCTTTTGATTCAACTTACCTTGGTTGTTAATGTACTGCAGAGCTTTGTGATCCGTGAATAAGACAAACTCCTTTGGCAGTAGATAATGTCGCCATTTCTTCAAAGCTTACACAATAGCATAAAATTCCCGATCATAAACATAATACTTCATTCTAGACTCGTTCAAATTCTCACTAAAAAATGCAATGGGTCTACCTTCTTGACTTTAAACTACTCCAATTGTTGTTCCACTAGCATCACAATCAACCTGAAACAATTTATTAAAATATGACAATGCTAATAATGGTTGTGTTGTTATTCTCTTCTTCAATTCTTCCAATGACTTCTCTGTTGTTGTAGTCCACTGAAACACTCCCTTCTTCATACATTCTATAAGAGGC
This sequence comes from Picea engelmannii, assembly GCA_009831015.1. Classification (NCBI taxonomy): domain Eukaryota; kingdom Viridiplantae; phylum Streptophyta; class Pinopsida; order Pinales; family Pinaceae; genus Picea; species Picea engelmannii. The sequence continues at coordinate 362,450 of ML785321.1, read as the reverse complement.
GCACATATTTGGCTAAATTTCCTAATGAATTTCTAGTAAAATCCTGCCAATACATGGAAACTCCTCACATCGAATGTGCATCTTGGCGTTTCCCATTCAAGGATAGCCTTCACTTTCTTAGGATCCATTTTCAGTCCTTCCTTTGAAACCAAAAAACCTAGGTACACTAACTCTTGCTGCATGAATGTACACTTCTTCAGGTTTATCAATAGTTTCTCTTCTTTCAAGCGCTGTAACACTGTTCTCACATGCTCAACATGCTCTTTTCTGTTCCTACTAAAAATCAGTATATCATCCAAATATACAACCATGAACTTACCCAAAAATGGCTTCAAGACTCCGTTCATCAATCTCATGAATGTGTTGGGTGCATTAGTTAACCTGAACGACATCACTAACCATTCAAATAGTCCATATTTCATCTGGAATGTTGTCTTCCATTCATCACCTTCTCTGATCTAAATCTAGTGATAACCACTCTTCAAATCAATTTTTGAAAAATATTATGAACCACTCACAAAATCCATAAGGTCATCCATTATAGGCAATGGAAACCGATACTTGATAGTGATCTTGTTTATAGCACATGAATCAGTACACATTCGCCATTCCCTTGTTTTCTTTGGAGTCAATACTGTTGGTACTGCACATAGATTCAAACTCTCATGAATTAACCCTCTATTAAGCAATTCCTACACTTGTCGATTCACTTCTTCACTCTCTGTTGGAGTCATCCTGTAAGGCACTTTATTAGGTAAACTCGATCTAGGCATTAAATCAATTTGATGAGAAATATTTCTCACTATAGGCAATCCTTTTGGAAGATCATTAACAATAATCTCCTTAAATTCATCCAACAACTAATTTATTTATGTAGCTACATCATTTTTATCCTCTACACTTTTCACTTCTTTCGGAATCACTACTAAACATAATGTTGATTTTCTTTCTTCCTGTTAGAATTCCTTACTAGAATATATCATGATCCTACTTCTACTCGTGTTTATATCAACATAATTTCTTGTTGTTGCTATTGTATCCTCCAACATTGGTGTTAATTTATATCATTGTCCATCTTTCTTGAACTCATATGTGTTTTCCTTACCATCATGGTGAACTTACCGATCAAAAAACCATGGTCTTACCAACAGTATGTGACATGCATCCAACTCAATCACATCACATAACACCTTCTCCTGAAATCTCCCTATTTGAAAATTCAACAAACATTGCTCAGTCACAGTCACTTGTTGTCCCTTGTTCAACCAAGAAACACGGTAAGGGTTCAGATGATTCAACCTTGTCAAGTTCATTTTGTTCATGACTTCAGTGGATACCAATTTTTTTGTACTTCCTCCATCTATAATCAGGTTACAACATTTTCCTTGAACCTTACATTTTTTTTTTAAACTTTATTTCATTTTTCTAGTTCCTTTGCCTCTTTTTGTTCATATTTAAGCAACACTCTTTGAAACAACAAATTATCACCTTGTTCTTGATGAAGAACAGTCACATTTTCTCCAACTACTGAAGCTTTGTCAACCTGTGTGACTTGTGCCCGTGCTTTACCTCTTCTCCCTGAATTTTTCTTTTCTAGACATTTAGACTTCTTGTTTCCCTCTACACCATAGTGATAACAAGTTATTACATATCTTCCCTTTCCTCTTCTGAATCCTCTGCCTCTACCAAATCCATTTCCTCCTCTGCCACCTTGACCACCGAAAAATTCTTCTTCCTTTTCGTTGCCCTTAGCAGTCCCTACTTTACATCATCCTTTAAAACCTCTTCCTGTACATATAGGTTGTGTTTTCCTCTCAATATTTTCTTCTACCTTCAGGGAAACTTGATAAGCTTCATCAATAATGCGGAAATAGTGTGTGCTCATTTCATCCTGAATTAAATACTTTATCCCATTTTAATACCTTGCAACTCGTTGGAATTATGGTTCCTGGAGGCTTTCTCTGAGTGAGAGACTAAAGAAATCTTCAGTGTATTCATGATCATATGTCTCCCTTTGTCTGGGGTTATGGACTTGTCGAAACAAATTATGTTGGTAATTGATAGGAATAAATTTCTCTTTAACCTTGGTAACCATATTCTTCTAATTTCTTATTTTCTCCAGCTAATTATTCACTCTATCCTTATGCAACATATCCCACCATAGTGTTGCATGGCCTTTCAGTTTTGTAACAACAAGTATTACCTGATTTGGATACTGAACATTTTCAACTTTCTAAGTTGTAAATTGATCATCTTGTCAAATTCAAACATGATCATTCTTTGTCATATTCAATCATTGATATTGGTGTGTTCTTTGAGGCCGAGGAAGATAGTTGATGATTATTTCTCTTCACATTTTTGTTTCTGAAATATTTATGGTCATCTTCATATCAAATACTTCATTACTATGGGAAAATACTACAAAACTGGGCAATATACAAGCAGGCTGTAGCTTTAGATCAAATAGATACCAATAGTATAATAAGGTAGTCCTTCAATAGGAAAGCATTGAAATTTTGTAGAAGCTTCTAAAATGGAACTATGCAAATAAGACTTACATTTCTCAACCGATCCTTCAGTAGCAACTAAATCATTTCAAAATATACCAGTCTCCTTATAATCAATGAAATTTTTATTCCAATCTATGTTCCAATGCTTATACAAATCTAGCTTTCATAATGGTAATAGCATTAGAGGGAGTGGGACACATGTAGAAAATATTAACAGTTTTGTCTATGGATCTTTCATTTGCATCATTTCCATTTAATCTGGGCAATAAATCCATATCCCAGTTTACTCCCTTCACTGGTGAGAAATCCGGTGCATCGAGTGTGTAATTGTCCAACTAAGAAATCCGGTGCAGTAGGCTTTGGGCCTTCGAGAGTCTTCACAGAACACACTTTGTTTACTCTCGAACTCTGAACTGGTGGAGTTGTGATCTATCATGCACGCGTCCTAGAGGATGGTAGGCCATGATCTCTTTGACCTTCGGACCTTCGGGGTTCTTGAACCAAAGTACTCCTCTTCGATTTACTCCAGAGTGTTGAGTCTCTGTTAGTGTCAGAAGTCATTCCTGGATTGCTTGTAGGAGCAGAGCCCAACGCCCATCAGTTTTATGTCACGATAGTTTTTAATAAGTGATCAAATGGGTAGAGACTCGGGGAGATATCACTCTAACTCAGGGACTGGGTCTGGTATGTAAGGAATAAAGGAGGTCTTGATCTAACTTCAGTTAGCAAGTTGATTAAAATATGAATAGGTGGAAGACTTGGTAAGAAGAGTGTGCAAACTACTTCAGGCAATAGGCCTTTCAACAGTTTGTAGAAGAAAAACTTTGAATACAAGATCCTCTTGGTTCAGGGCTTCGAGAAACTGAAAGGGGGACTTGACTAGATCCTCCAATTCCAAGTCATTTAGTGCTAAGAAAATCACAGAGACTGATTAGAAACAATGCAACTGTTACAATGATCCAACTTACATCATCCTATAACAGTCACAACTCGACTGGATCCTCCAATTTCGAGTTGCTCTAATACAGTGTAAACAAAGATGTGAAAGAAACTGACATTCATAAGGCAAGAAGTCTCAAAAGTCCACGCATAACCATAAATAACAGTGCTTCACTAAATCTTTACAATCGAGAGCCTCGCTCAACCATTCATTCTTACAAAATACAAAAACTGAGTCTATATACACACGCCTCTGTTAGGCGAATTTTCCTAAGGTGTGGTGTCCCTTCAGTCAAACTCGTACTGATATTCTTCTTCAGGCGCCACCTTAACTGTGCATGGCTCCTGCAAGGGGAGTAGTTGAGCCATTAAGCACCGAGATAGCGTGTGTAGACTTCTCTGGCTAGTCGAGGACTTCAGTATGGCTTCTTTGGAAAAAATCGGTACACAGGACCCTCTCGGGCAGACATCTTGCCAAACCCTCCATACCTTACACTTAATGAATGAGGAGAGGTTTCAACCACCCCTTCTCGCCTTCATTTACTCCAAGTGAAAACTAGGATTGAGGTCGAATCAGATGGCACCTAGAGATTGCGATGTTTCCTTTTGTGACCAAACTCAATGCCTTTGGCACCTCTTGCACAACTCTTTTTATTTCCCAAGTGATCACTGGTTGTGACCCTGTGTTTATTCTCAAAGGCACTTTCGGTGTTCGTGAATAAGAAGGAGTTGATTCTTGCTTATCATAGTAATGATGAGCGAAACGCCAAGATGGATGAATTGGGCGCCACGTGTCCCTCTTAGATCTGACGGTCCTGAACTCACTCGGTGATGCTGTGGGCCTGGGTCTTGGATGCTCTTGGCACTTCGTGCCCCAAGGATATGAAGGAGCCACTCCTTGCACTTCGAAGTCACGATGGGCGAAAAGGCGAGGAGCCTAATCGCGCACCAGGTGTCCCCTTTGGATGGACGGCTGAGATTTCTTCGTGATACTGCGGGCCCAACTCTGGGAACTTTCAACACTTCGGGGTTTAGGGTTTCGAGATGTAGAATGGCATAGAACCCTTACCCTTCGAACTCCCAAATGCCGAAAATCCGACATGACTAGATCTCACGCCACGTGTCCTTTGGATGGGCGGTTTCTATCCATCGCGCTAATCTCAGTGTAACTCCGCTAACCACGATTTCTCGCCGACCGCCGATCTGCTCCTATGGATGAATCCAGACCGTCGAAAATATAATTTCACCCACTTACTTGCTTGGAAGCCTAAAAAGAGATTTTTCCGTGCTGCACTCGGGCGCTTCTCATGCAACTTGCAGACCTGAATACTCTTGTGCCCAAGACAAGAAATGTTACTAACATTAGGCTCCATGGGGGATAGAGTCATCCCTGTGATGCTCTAAGGACTCATTTTGCAGCTCCAGTGCCTTGCTATTGGGCTATGGGGTCATTTATTTAAAACTTAAAGACGGAAAGAAAAACAATATTTACAACCGTGAAAGAGCCATGTGCGTCTCAAGAGAAAAATCTTTTTAGGAAATGCCCATTCACAGGGCCATTGAAAGCTTCTCAATCTTTCAAATCCCATAACCTGTAGGTATTATTCGAGAATACTTCAGAGACTTTGAAAGGCCCGATCCATAGGGCTTCAAATTTTCCCTGCTTTCCTTTATCTTGTTTAGGAGCATCCCACTTCAGTACCAGGTCTCCTATCCAAAACTCTTCCTTCTTGGCCTTCTTATCAAAAACCTGCTTGATCCTTTGTTGATGGTCCCAAATTCTGCCCATTACTTGCTCCCTGGCCTGCTAGACTTCCATTAGCTGATGAATCCTTCTGATCATGTCATCAGGCTCCTCTTGATGATCCTGGAGGAATTTTTCTACAGGAATGGCTAGATGAGAAGGAAAAATATCCTCTGCTCCATATACTAATTGGAAAGGAGAGACGCCTATAGATCTCTTTGTGGTCACTCGATCGGCCCATAGATAAAATTTCAATATTGAATGCTAGGCCTTCTTGTTGTCTTCCAACAGCCTTTTGATGATCCTTATCAGGATTTTGTTGGAGGATTCTGCTAAATTGTTTCCCTGGGGATAATATGGGGTGGAGTGAATCAATTTGATCCCAAATTTCTCACATAACTTGGCTAACGGCTCATCCCTAAAAGAGGCTACGTTATTAGTGACAATCTTACTTGGGCAGCTGAATCTCGTGATGAGGTCCTCTAGGAATCCAGTGATTACCTTGTGGGAAGCATTCCTGGTGGGGATAGCTTCAATCTACTTGGTAAAGAAATATGTAGTAGTTAGGATCCATCTATGTTTCCCACTAGAAGCGGGGTGCATTTCTCCAATGAAATCTAGGCCCCATTGCTGGAAAGGTCCTGAAACAACCATAGGATTTAGCAGCAAGGACTTGAGCTATTGTTTTCCTGCAAATCTTTGACATTTGAAGCAGGCTCTGACCCTTCTGCAGATTTCAGTGAACACGGTGGGCCGGTAGTATCCATCCCTGAGGATTTTGTAGGCTGTGGTTTTCCAGAAATGATGCCCTCTGCATAGGCTGTTGTGAAATTTATCCATGATCCCGTCAGCCTCTTGTGGATCTACACATTTAAAAAGAAACCCTAGGGGGTATTTCCAATATAGAACTTGATCGATAAGGCAGTATCTGACTGCTTTGAGCTTCAGAGCTTTTGCCTTGTTTCTTTGCAGGCTGTCTAGAGGTCGCAACTCTTGCAGAAAATATATGACATCCTTATACTAGGGACATCGAGCTAATGGGGGCTCCCTTTGAGGGTCTATTTTAGATAGCTGACCCTGCTGAATTCTTGATCACTCGTTGATGAAACTTACCCCCAAAGCTTGGAAATTGGCTTCAACCAACAGCTTGGCTAAACCTTGACCTTTGATCAATTTGGTAGGCTTTATTTCCAAGTCAAATTCCATAATCTTGGCTATCCACTTACTCCTCCTCCCGTCTATGTCAGGCTGAATAAGAATGTCTTTAACAACAACTGAGGGGACATAAGCGATGATTTTTTACTGCAGGACATAGATTCTAAATTCTTTGAGAACCTTTACCAGGGCATAGGCCTGCTTCTCCATAGTGTCATACGTGACTTCGACATCCCTCAATGCTCGGCTGAAATAGGAAACAGGCCGCTCTAGCCCAATCTTGTTTGTTTGTAATAAAACAATGGCCACTGTGTCAGGTGAGGCAAAGGATAAAATAAGGAAATCCTTTGAGTAATCGGGACTAATAAGCACGGGGGCTTTAGTCAGGGCCTTCTTTATTTTCTCAAAGGAATTTCGTGATTCAGAAGTCCACCTCACTTCATTTCCTTTCCTTAACATGGTTGTTATAAGTTTTACCTCCTTAGCAAAGTTAGGCACAAACCTCCTCAGAAAATTAATCTTACCAAGGAAAGATTGGACCTCCTTCTTGGACCTCGGGATTGATAAGGCTTGTATTGCCTCAACTCTGCTAGGATCGATCCTGACTCCTTCCGCTGATACTATGTGGCCTAGTAACTTTCCCTCCTGCATGGTGAACATATATTTCTTGGGGTTTAATGAAATGCCAAAACTCTTGCATTTCAGGAAAACCTTCCTGAGATAACAACAGTGTTCTTTATCAGATTTTGAAAATACTGTGATGTCATCTAGATAGACGACCACAAATTTATCTTTTTCCCCAATGAAAGCTATGTCCATGGCACGTTGAAACGTTGCCCCTGCATTCATCAATCCAAAAGGCATCTTGGCATACATGAATGTGCCCCATGGAGTGGTAAATGTCGTCTTTTCCTTTTCCTCAGGCAGAACAAAGACTTGATTGTAGCGAGAGAAACCATCGATCATGGACATCCTGGATGCCCCTGTTACCTTCTGCAGTATATGTTCCATCTTTGGTAAGGGGTAGTTATCCTTCCGTGAGCTCCTGTTCAGGTTTCTGAAGTCAACACACAGTCTGATTTCTCCATTATTTTTCCTTACTAGTACCAAGTTGGCCACCCACTCTGAATATCTCAGTGGTACGATGATCTGGGCTTGTAGCAACTTCTTCAATTCCCTCTCCATAATAGGCAGCAACATAGGATTGATCTGTCTTAGCTTCTGCCTAAATGGCTTTGCCTCCCTTTTTAGTGGGATGTTATGCTCAATGAAAGATGTGTTATATGTTTTGATATCTTCATAGGTCCAGGCAAACACATCAGCAAATTCCCTCAAAAGTCCAACGCATTCAGGCCTCTTCTCCTTTGTCAGACTTCTTGACAATTTGACAAACTTGGGCTCACTCTCAGTGCCAATGTTGCACTGAATAGTACCAGTGTCATCCTCCGAGATTTCCCCTTTTAATGACACATCATTTCTATCAAAAATACTTTCGAAAGGAACTAGTCCCCTTGGAATATGGTTGTTGGGGAGCTTCACAATGTTATTCTCTGCTATTTTACTCAGAAACTTACCCCCATCAAGCTCTTCTTTAGAGACAGAGTCTTGGTCGATATGCATCTCTAAAAATTCTTCGACAGTCTCCAAGAATATCTTGATGTCAAGATCATCCTCGAATACCTTCCAATGTTTGACGTTGTCAGGTATGGAGGGCCTGTATTTTACTTCCACATCATATCTGAATTTGGGCGGAAAGGGCACCTTGAAATTGCTTGCTGATGTAGCCAAGGAATCTGCCACTGTGTTCTTATCTCTTGGGACAAAAGAAATGTTGAATGCTAAGAAGAAACTGTCAATTAGTCCCATATTTCATTTCTATAGCTTCTGAGTCGAGGATGCTTAGCCTGATAAGCATTTCTAATCTATTGGACCACCAACTCTACATCTCCGAACACTACTACTTCCTGAATTCCCATTTCCCTTGCAGCTCTTAATCTAGGACAAGAGCTTCATACTTTGTCACATTGTTGGTAGCTTCAAATTCTATTTTGTATAACAGAGACATGGTTTCCTGAGTAGGCGACACAAAAAACACCCCTGCTCCAACGCCTTCCCTGGAAAAGGCTCCATCAAAGAACATTTTCCAAACGGGGGTGATGGAGGGAGGAAATTTATGGGAAGTGGTGGGAAGCTTTCTGATTTTTAGAGGAGGCTCGGGAGCATTAGTGAGTTGTAGTACACTAGAACCTAAATCAGTGTCCAGAGAAAAAATGGGATGGTTGGTAGGGTTGGCCTCATCACTGATTATATAGGCCAGTTGGGCTTCCCTGTATAGCCTCCTATGTTCTCCTCCAAACATTGGGATAGTATCATATGTGAGGTCCATCTACAAAGTTCCCCTCATTCTTTTTATCCAAGATCTTGATAACAACATACTGAACTTGGGGGCGACATTAGCCACTACAATATCCATGACCACACTTTTCATGGGCAACTGAAACAAGGTCACGACCAGGTCTTTGATTACTCCTAGACATTGAACTTTTCTGGAGTCAAAGGAATAGAGGTCATGATAGGCTCAGGTGACTTCTAGCCCTAAATCTTCCATGATAGTTTTGGGCATGAGGTTGTGAGAAGCCCCCGAATCCATCAAGTAGTTATGCAGTACCTTGTCATGTATGTTCAAGGAAGTGTAGAAGGGAGGGGATGAGTCATTCTTGTATTCTACCATAGGACCTAGAATAACTGTAGGCTTTTCATCTTGCAAATTGATGGAGTTTGTGGGAAGGCATGAGACCTCAGAATGTAAAATCTCAGAGAAGCGTTTCTTGAACCCTTCTTGTTTAATCAATTTGGTTAGGGGCACAGGGATTCTGATCTTTTGAATTTCATTCTAGAAATTAAAAGAAGATGTAAGCTTCATGATTTCTCTTATTTCGGGAACATGAATCTGGACTATGGGAGAGAGGGGTTGGGGCTTCTTACCTCTGTGACTATCCGCTACTTCATTAGCAGGTTTCTCTGTTCTAGTGAACTGCTTAGGAACATCAAGTGCTATTGTCTTTTTCTTAGACCTCAGATCATACATGCCTTGGCTGCCACTAGCCTTGTCTCCCTTACTCAGTTCATTTAGATGTCTGTCCATGAGAGACTCCTCGTATGCTGATTGAGTGAGATGAGGAAAAGGAGGAGTGTCCCCACAGCAATGGATTTCAGGATCAAGCTCATCTGTTTTCCCTTATTCCCCCTCGGCCACAAAATTGTTTTGAAAAGGGGCCTGAATTTTATGGTCTTCTCTGTCTCTTCCCCTCTCTCTTTGCACAGTCGAAGAAGTAATATTGTTTGGTCTCCTGAAACCTCCTTTGTTTTCGGAATTTTGAGGGCCCTTGTATGCTTGCCTCCCCTCCACCTTCACTCTCTCCATCTCTGCAGACATAGACTTCACCATCTTAGTCAGTTCATCCACTTGAGGGTGGGGCACCGATGGGCCAGAAGTTGAGGTTTCTGATCTTCCCTTTCTTCTTTCTGCGTCGACCATGTTCCTCAGTTTATCAGCTGCTAATACATTGGATTCCACTTCTATGGATGCATCTTTCATTTGAGATAAGGAGGTGGCTCTTCTTTCTCTCAATAAAAGATAGAAATCAGGGCCAAACACACTAGCATAAGAAATCTTGGCCGAGGCTTCTGAGGGTTTTATTTCGGCAGGAATTTTATTATACATCTTATTGAATCTTTTGGAGAAGTCAGAGATAGACTCTCCTTCCATATTTTTCAAAGATCCGAACTCTGTCATGTAATACATGAAATCCTTCCTATCTCCCCACTGCCTCAGGAAAGAACTATCAAGGGCTTCGATCCCGGCAATAGATCCGAGGGCCAATCCTCTAAACCACTTCCTCACCTCACCATCCAGGCTCTGAACGAAGACTCTCATCCAGACATCTTCATTTTCAATGTTTAGGTTGTCCGCATAACTGTAGAAAGAAGCCAGGTGCTCTTCCGCAGTTATGTCCCCTTCCCCGGTGAACTTGGGCATATACTTCAAGTAATCTCTAGCAGGGAGAGGATTCATAAGATGGGGTAGGATTAAGGGAGCATATCTGGCAGTGACTATGGAATCCATTCTATTTGGAGGGGGATTAGCACCAGCCATAGGAATATTAGGTGGAGGAGAATTTGGAGGAGAAGGAGTTCACGAAGGGGCTATTGGGAATGAGTCTTGAAGTGGAATGGGAAACAAAAGGGGATTTAAGGAGATGGGTAATGAGTTCAAATCAACAGATGCTCCTCTTTGTGCAGGAGTGGTAAAGATAGGAGTGGGGAAATATTCTGCGGTCTTTGGTCTGTGCCAAAGTACATATTCGGAGGAGAGGGGAGTGACGAGGGTTTCTCCCTCTAATCCCAGACCAAGAGGGGAAAACTCAGTAGGAACACTCCCGAAATTCAGGAAACGGGAAACCTCAGAAAGAGGTCTGTTAAGAAATTGAGGGGGAGAAAACAGAGTTCCTACAGAAGGAGATGGAGTGTTGGCAAATTCAGTGGATAGAATGCAGTGATGGTTGTTGTCATTAATGGCAACAGTAGAGACAACAGGATAAGAAGGGTAAAACCACGTGGGGATTTGGAAGTAAAAGCTCAGGAGGAACAGTCTTGAAGAAAACGCGCGCAACAAAAGCTTACAGAGGAAAAAGGAAGAAGAGTCAATGACTGTAGGATCTCATACAAATTTCTCGAAAAAACGAGGGCCGTCAGATCTGTAAAAGTTGTGAGAGAGATAACCCAAAGGAGCAAATCGGGGATCAGGAATTTGAAATGTCCTGTTCACTCGACAATGAAAACCCTGAAATCGCGAGACGTGATTTCGCGATTTAATCGCAGCCATTAAATCAAGCAGGGATCTGGACCGTTCATTTGTATGGACATGTGGAAGCCAAGAGGCCTCATCGACAATTCGGGGATCGGGATTTCATAATTCAAAGTTCACTCTACAACGAAATCCCCAATTTCGCGATATGCGAAATCCCGACGGAATCTGAACCGTCAGATCAACATCGACTCGACCCACGTCAACAGACCACGTCAGCTAAGCAACATGTGGCACAACCAAGTAGTGACAAGTGTCAGACAGATTCAACACTTCAGGCACATACAAGTAATGAATCAGAGTGACACGTGGCAGTGTTTAATACGTGTCGAATCATGTGTGATGACAACGCAGAGGACAGGTGGCATCGGAGTTTCGGGGATCGAGATTTGATATGTCAAGAACACAATGCATCAAGAACTCCAAAATCGCGAAATACGATTTCGTGAAGTGATCACAGCCGTTGGATAAGAATGAATCTGATCCATTGATCATAGCTCTGTTCAGAGTTTCGGGGTTCGGGTTTTGGTATTGACAAGAACTTTGAACATCAGACATCGCGAAATCGTGATACACGATTTCCCGATAAGAGGTATAGGCTGTGGGCCACCCAGGAGTTAAATGCAGGACAGGTGTAAGGAGTACAGAGGATGTCGGGAATCGACATATTGCAAGTCCAGGGGTGAATGCACCTATCATTATAAACCCCGAAACCTCGACGAGAGGTATGGTGGAGGTCACATGATAGCTGGTCACATGGACCATTGTGTAGCCAGAAGGGGCTAAGGTTCGGGAAAAGAGAACATCGGGGATCGGAGAATCGGGGCTTCCGGGTACAAGTGCATATCGACAATGAGAATGCTGAATTCGCAATGAGTGAAATCCTGATGGGATCTGAACCGTTGGATCAAACATTGATCGGAGGGTTGCTGTTGTCCCTCACACATTAACGCTTCAGTTGTAAATTCGTTAAGCGAAACCGACTGAGAATGATGAATTGGTTAGCGTTTCAGTT
>ML785321.1:304226-328116 GCA_009831015.1 Picea engelmannii | reverse complement strand
AGGAGAGCGTTCATAAGGTATGTACTCCATCCATTTCTCTTAGTTCCATTCAATAGTTAGATCTAGGGAAAGAGTAGTATTCTGTCACGTTTTGTTCCAGATCCAGGTGGATCTTGGGGATATTGGTCTGTGTCCGCACTCACAAATTTATCCATAAACACCCCTCCTGGAGTCTGCACAACCTCCTGGTCTAGGATCCTTTATAAACAAGGAGCCAAATTTCCTCTCGTGCTCTTGGTGAGCCCTCAAAAATATTTACGCAGGTCCTTTTGTTCCTTCGTGGAGGTTCCACAAAACCCACGAGCTATCACTAAGCCCCTTTACCTTTTTAAATCAAATTTGTGGCCTTTCTGATTTGTTTCAGCCAACTCCTCATGTGACCATGGGCCATGATCAGGCGCTAACCCAAAAGGTGCTCCTATGGTGCTTCAGAGCTATGGGCTCTTGGCGTTTCAAATATACAATACCTTTACTTCTATGAATGGACAAATGGGCGAAGTCTCGAACAATGACAAGGACCAACGGTCCTCGTTGATCCAAGATCAATGGCTCACACTAATTCTACGCTCCGGGCCTTGGAGTATTTCCACCGATCAATGCTTCCAATCCCTCAGAGTGTCGAAATGGAAAACTCATGGAGGCACACAGATCCAATGGACCACAGACCCAAGCCAACCGATGACTAAGATCTTCTACGATGCACAACACCACCAATCCTATGGAGTGTCAAACTCCGAAGTGATGTGATCACACTCTATGTATCCTCACGAATGGATGAACAAGGTGAACTCCAGACTTCAGGCCTTCAGGACTTTGGGTGTTCTTGACTTAAATATTTTCCTGCCTCTGCTTCCCTCGACTACCGAATTCTGAACTATCAACAATCGGTCGACACATGTCTCCTGCACCAACGACTAGGATCCTCTTTGGGATTTCGGCCTTTGGGCTTCCTGGCTGCTCAAAAATGTGATACCTCCAAAGTACCAAACCTCCGAACCTCCAGATATATCACCACGCATCCACTAAAATCAACGGCTGGGGTCTATTCCCTGGGACTCTGGGCTTGGGCCTTTGGGAGTCGTCACAACACACACTTCGTTTACTCCCAAACTCTGAATTGTTGGAGTTGTTATATGTCATTTATATGTCTTGGCTAATGGACAGACGCAATATCTTTGGTCTTCGAGGTTCTTGACCTAAACTACTCCTCTTCGATTTCCTCCAAAGTGATAAGTCTTCGGCCCTCTAGATTTGTTGGTCCTAAAGTCTGCACCTGACTACTAAAGGGAAAAGCTAGGCCACCTATAAATTTAGAATGATTGTTTCTTTTAATTTTTGTTGGTTGGTCACAGGGTTATTCTATCAAGACAAAATCAAGGTTGGGTTCGCAAAATGATATGGATGAGGATCCTCCTTGGCTGGTGGCACACTAATGACAAACCAGTTAAATAATAGAAAACAAAGGGAAACAACACACTACTCAATGAATAATCTGTTGCAAGAAGTTCAATACTTAAAATATCATTTCAAGACATTAAACATGTATCAAAAACACAATTACTCCCACAAGTTGCAATAAAAACAAATTTTCATCAAAGAATTAGTTGTTTGACAGGTTGGATATCAATAAAAATATGTTATACAATAGCTGAAAGGAAATGAAATGTACTTTGCACAAATAAAAAACTGTTTTCAAGATAAGAATAAAATCACATGAAGATTTGAACGAAACATTGTCATCAAGAGTATGTTCACTACGTAGAGAGCTTTAATCCATGCATGGAACGGGTCCAACCAGTCTGATGTAGTGTTATTCTTTCCCAAAAAATCCAACCTTGAAAACATCAAAAGACCCCCTATTTAACAGATTTGAAGAGGTTCTCATCCTTAGGGGATTGAGACCTAATTTTAGGTAACTGTTTGTAAAACAAATTATTAACTTGACTGTGACACTGGACTTAATCAACAAGAGCGATTCTTATCACACACAAAATACCACTCTTGTATCTAATCTAAGAAAATGATGGAATTAATCAACTAAAAAATACTATTGTCTCTGAGATAGAATTGATGCATGCGTTGGAGCAACTGAATCGATAGAAAATAGGCCCTGGAGTGATAGAACAAAGCTATGTGTTGAGTAATGGAATGTTTCCAAGCTGTTGGAGCTATTATGCATCGACCTGGGATTGAGACTTAAATCGTTGTCTATGTCTAAGATTTCATAAGCTAAGTGTACTTTATCTCGACTGTAACTGACCCTTCTTCTCTCTTTCTCTGAGATAAACTGGCTGTGAATGGGAAGACGCGGAGGCAAGCATCCAATAGTAAGACAAGATGTGTGCAGGTGGATGACGTGGATGTAGATGAAGTGGAGGGGAGTGGAGGTGACAGGCATGAGTGGAGGTGAGATAGAGACTTGATGTCATATAAGCACATGATTACGGAAGTCTTCGAGGGTGGTTTGGGTCCACACCGCTCCTGCCCCCGCAATCCCCCACAAGATGCCACATACCCTTAGGCAATACCATGGTTCCAATTGCAGGACCGCTTTGGAAAATGAAAGTTCGAGTAGATTACGTCCCTACAATGAAGTGTGGTCATCGATCTGATTACAAATGTGATCCGAGTGATATTTACTTGTTCCAAGGATCAACGGTTCTTGTTGATTTGAGATCAATGGTCTAGGTTCACTACGGGAGTTCAGGCTTAAAGAGTTTTCGAATGTTGTTCTTGGAATTCTCCTGGAGGAAAATCACCACAGTGAATGATCTGCTTCCATGTGTCCTTGTTGATGGATGGTCCAGATTCACTGTAGGAGTTCGGGCCTCGAGAGTTTTCAAATTTTGTGCTTGGAATTCTCCCAAACGAAAATCGTCGTAGTGAATGATATTCCTCCACGTGTCTTGGAAATAAGGGTGACACGTGTCACGTGGAAATGGGAAAATGACACAACCAAATGACTTGGAATGAGTGCCATGTGTCATGACTGATGAGTGCCAGGGACTTTGGCTTTTCGGCTCTTTGGGACTTCGAGACTTCGACTCTTGATTTTAACCCCACGCGATTTTGACACTCTGAATGCATGAAAACTGTCGATCTGATTGGCCTGATCGATCACCATCGTTGAAAGTTAACCTGTCTGTTCCCAGAATCAAAGTTTGAAATTGACCACTCCGGATTGCTGCGTTTGTCCATGGGTGTTTCCTATGCATACAGAAAAGGCTTGGCCGACCTACGGTGAGCTCAATCAATGGAAAACATGATGACAAGCATTCCAAACCAAATACGACATCTATTTATCCTTCAAGAAACAATAGAAACAAAAATTTGCGAAGACTCAATCAAGAAAGAAACGAATGAGAACCAAGTCACTCAGTAATGGGAAACTAACTTAATCAACCTGAAGAGGAAAAATTCGATGAAGGCATAGGGAAAGGAGAGAGGAGAGGTAGGGGTGAAGACCTAGGTTACAACATTAACTCAAACTGGGGATAGCTCATCCATGTGAGGTGCTAAGAACTATAGATCGGTGCCTTGAGATTAAATAACTGCTCTTACCTTCCATTTCTTACTTTTGTTTCCATCTGCCAACCCTGTGTATCCACTACTGTCCCTTAGCCATGCATTTTATTGAATTAAAAACTGAGACTACACCCCAGTGCCTTGTTGGGATATGGAGTCTTTACTGAAACTTGAAACTAGGCTAAACCCCAGTGCCTTTATTGGGCTATGGAGTCTTTACTAAAACTTGAAACTACAACTAAACCCCGGTGCCTTTGTTGGGTTATGGAGTATTTTATTCAATAGGTTACTGAAAACCAACACATTGAAAAACAATCTGCGAACTAAAAATTAAAAACAAAATGCTCGAACTATGAGCTTATTCTCTTACTACCTACTCTATTCATCTGAAAATCAACTCAATCATGTGTAATTCCACTTCCAATGAAACCAAGAAAACATTTGACCGAGAACTGTAACTTTTTGCATGTCATTGTTTAGAATAATCCAAAGAGGATATACCAAATGCGACAAAAATTTGGCAGACATCTGGTACTTACAGTTGCAAATGATGATCGTGGTAAAACTTTCAACCTTTGGGATTTTGGAAAATAAGAATCCATCCATCTCGCTATTGGATCTTGAAACTCATGAAAAGCCTCCAACCGGTTGAGAGGACAAAGTTGTTGTTGTGTGAGATCTGCATTATAAACAAGACTGAGCTTCTCCTGTCCTTGTTGATGAAAGTCATGTGATTCATAACCATAAAGGGAAGCAAAACACTATTGATACTGCTCATCTTGTTATTTGAAATGAATGGGTATGTCTCGTACATTTCTAGTTTGTCCTTGTTCTAGCTCCAGAATGTCATCTTCAGACTTATAGATATCTTGTTGCTCAACAATTTCAGAAGGAAGGGGAAAAACTTGCTCATGACCTTCAATATCACTTTCCTCACAGTTAATCAAATCTTTATGAGAACATAGAACAACATATGTATCATAACAATGACTAACTAAGTCACTTAGAATAATGCAAGATGTATCCAAAGCCTTGTTATCATCAATTTCATCATTAATGTAATTCCCAACATCATCTTTTTGAATAAAAGGACGAGAAGAAGACTCATATGTAACTGAATCTTCCTCCACTTCCTCAACGGAAAAATCCCTTTTATTTTCACTACTATAAGAACTAATAAGTGATTGTTGAATATGAGATCCAAATTCTTCACAATAGTTTTCAAAAAGTAAATCAGCCAGAAAAAACCTTTTACAATGCTTATTGAATGCAACATGGAACTATTCTAGGGAGGAGATGCTAGTAGGGGCCAAGGATCAATACCACTCACGAGCATCTCCCTCTAATGAGTACATGAACATCTTCATTAATACATCCTCATGATGTATTCCCCACTGATGCATGAGTTCATGAAACTCAAACAAATGCTCAATAGGGTTGCCATCTCTATGTTCTCTAAATCTGGGCAAAAAATCACCCCACTCACCTATAGTAGGAACAACAGAGAAATTTAATGGAGAAAACCTCCGAGCCAAGATGGATTCCATCTAAAAATATGACTTCATAAAACTGTGGAGTCGCCACTGGATCCTTTAACCATGGAGTCGTCAGGTGAATGATATGTAGTCTGAATGTGTCTAGTCTTTGTTCACCATCAAAGATCAGATCTAATCATTGTCATTCTCCCAGGGAAATATATCTCGTTACTCCATTACGCGGCAACGGTGCCAGAAGATGTTGGTCCTAAAGTCTGCACCTGACTGCTAGAGGGAAAAGCTAGGCCACCTATCAGTTTAGAATGATTGTTTCTTTTAATTTTTTTTGGTAGGTTGGAGGGTTATTCTATCAAGACAAAATCAAGGTTGGGTTGGACAAAATGATATGGATGAGGGTCCTCCTCGGTTGGTGGCACACTAATGACAGACCAGTGAAATAATAGAAAACAAAGGGAAAGAACACACTACTCAATGAATAATATGCTGCAAGAAGTTCAATACTTAAAATATCATTTCCAGACATTAAACATGTATCAAAAACACAATTACACCCACAGGTTGCAATAAAAACAAATTTTCACCAAAGAATTAGTTGTTTGACAGGTTGGATATCAATAACAATATGTTATACAATAGCTGAAAGGAAATGAAATGTACTTTGCACAAATCAAAAATCGTATTCAAGATAAGAATAAAAACACATGAAGATTTGAATGAAACATTGTCATCAAGAGTATGTTCACCAGGTAGAGAGATTTAATCCATGCATAGAACGGGTCCAACCAGTCTGATGTAGTGTTATTCTTTCCCAAAAAATCCAACCTTGAAAACATCAAAAGACCCCCTATTTAACAGAGTTGAAGAGGTTCTCGTCCTTAGGGGACTGAGACCTAATTTTAGGTAACTGTTCGTAAAAAAAATTATTAACTTGACTGTGACACTGGACTTAATCAACAAGAGCGATTCTTATCACACACAAAATACCACTCTTGTATCTAATCTAAGAAAATGATGGAATTAATCAGCTAAAAAATACTATTGTCTCTAAAACAAAATTGATGCATGCGTTGCAGGAACTGAATCGACAGAAAATAGGCCTTGGAGTGACAAAAAAGAGCTCTGTGTTGAGTAATGGCATGTTTGCAAGCTATTGGAGCTATTCTGCATCGACCTGGGACTGTGACTTAAATATTTGTCTGTGTCTAAGATTTTGGAACCTAAGTGCACTTTGTATCCACTGTAACTGACCCTTCTTCTCGCTTTCTCTGTGATGAACTGGCTGTGAACAGGAAGACACGGAGGCGAGCATCCAATAAGAAGACAAGATGTGTGCAGGTGGACGACATGGATGTAAATGAAGTGGAGCGGAGTGGAGGTGATAGGCATGAGTGGAGGTGATATGGAGACCTAATGTCATATAAGCACGTGATTCTGGAAGTCTTCGAGGGTGGTTTGGGTCCACACCGCTCCTACCCTTGCAATCCCCCATAAGATGCCACATACCCTTCCAGCAATACCATGGTTCTAATTGCAGGACCGCTTTGGAAAATGAAAGTTTGAGTAGATTACGTCCTTGCAATGAAGTGTGGTCATCGATTTGATTACAATATGCGATCCGGGTGATATTTACCTTTTGCAAGGATCAACAGTTCTTGTTGATTTGAGATCAACGGTCCAGGTTCACTGTGGGAGTTCAGGCTTAGAGAGTTTTCGAATGTTGTGCTTGGAATTATCCTAGAGGAAAATAATCACAGTGAATGATCTGCTTCCATGTGTCTTTGTTGATGGATGGTCCAGATTCACTACAGGAGTTCGGGCCTTGAGAGTTTTCGAATGTTGTGCTTGGAATTCTCCCGAACGAAAATCGTCGTAGTGAATGATATTCCTCCACGTGTCCTGGAAATAAGGGTGACATGTGTCACGTGGAAATGGGAGAATGACACAACCAAATGACTTGGAATGAGTGCCATGTGTCATGAATGATAAGTGCCAGGGAATTCGTCTCTTCGTCTCTTTGGGACTTTGGGACTTCGGCTCTTGATTTTAAACCCCGCGTGATTTCGACACTCCAAATGCACGAAAACTATCAATCTGATTGGCTTGATGGATCACCATCGTTGAAAGTTAACCTATCTGTTCCCAGAATCAGAGTTTGAAATTGAACGCTCTGGATTGCTACGTTTTTCCATGGGCATTTCCTGTGCATATAGAAAAGGCTTGGCCGACCTGCGGTGAGCTCAATCAATGGAAAACATGATGACAAGCATTCCAAACCAAACACAACATGTATTTATCCTTCAAGAAACAATAGAAACATAAATTTGCAAAGACTCAATCAAGAAAGAAAAGAACGAGAACCAAGTCACTTAGTAATGGGAAACTGACTTAATCAACCTGAAGAGGAAAAATTCGATAAAGGCATAGGGAAAGGAGAGAGGAGAGGGAGGGGTGCAGACCTAGGTTACAACATTAGCTCAAAATGGGGATAGCTCATCCCTGTGAGGTGCTAAGAACTGTAGATCGATGCCTTGAGATTAAATAACTTCTCTTACCTTCCATTTCTTACTTTTGTTTCCATCTACCAACCCTGTGTATCTGCTACTATCCCTCAGCCATGCATTTTATTGAATTAAAAACTAAGACTACACCCCAATGCCTTGTTGGGCTATGGATTCTTTACTGAAACTTGAAACTGGGCTAAACCCTGGTGCCTTTGTTGGGCTATGAAGTCTTTCTTGAAACTTGAAACTACAACTAAACCCCGATGCCTTTGTTGGGCTATGGAGTATTTTATTCAACAAGCTACTAAAAACCAGCACATTGAAAAACAAACTGCGAACTAAAAATTAAAAACAAAATGCTCGAACTATGATCTTATTCTCTTACTAACTATTCTATGCATCTGAAAATCAACTCAATCATGTGTAATTCCACTGCCAATGAAACCAAGAAAACATTTGACTGAGAATCATAACTCTGTGCATGTCACTGTTTAGAATAATCCAAAGAGGATATATCAAATGTGACAAAAATTTGGCAGACATCTGGTACTTACAGTTGCAAATGATGATCGTGGTAAAACTTTAAACCTTTGGGTTTTGGAAAAATAAGAATCCATCCATCTCGCTATTGGATCTTGAAACTCATGAAAAGCCTCCAACCGGTTGGGAGGACAAAGGTGTTGTTGTGTGAGATCTGCATTATAAACAAGACTAAGCTACTCCTGTCCTCGTTGAAACAGGTCATGAAAGTCATGTGATTCACAACCATAAAGGGAAGCAAAACACTCTTGATACTGCTCATCTTGTTGTTTGAAATGAATGGGTATGTCTCTTGCATTGCTAGTTTGTCCTTGTTCTAGCTCCAGAATGTCATCTTCAGACTTATAGATTTATTGTTACTCAATAATTTTAGAAGAAAGGGGAAAAACTTGCTCGTGACCTTCAATATCACTTTCCTCACAGTTAATCAAATCTTTATGAGAACATAGAACAACAGATGTATCATAACAATGACTAACTGAGTCACCTAGAATAATGCAATATGTATCCAAAGCCTTGTTATCATCAATTTCATCATTAATGTAATTCCCAACATCATCTTTTTGAATAAAAGGATCAAAAGAAGACTCATATGTAACCGAATATTCCTCCACTTCCTCAACGGAAAAATCCCTTTTATTTTCACTACTATAAGAACTAATAAGTGACTGTCGAATATGAGATCCAAATTCTTCACAACAGTTTTCAAAAAGTAAAACAGCTGGAAAAAACCTTTTACAATGCTTACCGAATGCAACATGGAAATGTTCTAGGGAGGAGATGCTAGCAGGGGGCAAGGATCAATACCACTCATGAGCATCTCCCTCTAATGAGTACATGAACATATTCATTAATACATCCTCATGATGTATTCCCCGCTGATGCATGAGTTCGTGAAACTAAAACAAATTCTCAGTAGGGTTTCCATCTCTATGTTCTCTACATTTGGGAAAAAAATCACCCCACTCACCTATAGTAGGAACAACATTTGGATAACTAGGAACAACAAAGAAATTTAACGGAGAAAACCTCCAAGCCAAGATGGATTCCATCTAAAAATATTACTTCTTAAAACTGTGGAGTTTCCACTGGATCCTTTAACCATGGAGTCGACAGGTGAATGATATGCAGTCTGAATGTGTCTAGTCTTTGTTCACCATCAAAGATCAAATCTGATCATTGCAGTTCTCCCAGGGAAGGATATCTCATTACTCCATTCCCTGGCAATGGTGCAAGAAGATGTTGGTCCTAAAGTCTGCACCTGACTGCTAAAGGGAAAAACTAGGCCACCTATCAGTTTAGAATGATTGTTTCTTTTAATTTTTTTTGGTAGGTCGGAGGGTTATTCTATCAAGACAAAATCAAGGTTGGGTTGGAAAAATGATATGGATGAGGGTCCTCCTTCGCTGGTGGCACAATAATGATAGACCAATGAAATAATAGAAAACAAAAGGAAACAACACACTACTCAATGAATAATCTGCTACAAGAAGTTCAATACTTAAAATATCATTTCAAGACATTAAACATGCATCAAAAACACAATTACTCCCACAGGTTGCAATAAAAACTAATTTTCACCAAAGCATTAGTTGTTTGACAGGTTGCATATAAGTAAAAATAGGTTATACAATAGTTGAAAGGAAATGAATGTACTTTGCACAAATCAAAAACCATATTCAAGATAAGAATAAAAACACATGAAGATTTGAATGAAACACTGTCATCAAGAGTATGTTTCCCAGGTAGAGAGATTTAATCCATGAATAGAATGGGTCCAGCCAGTCTGATGCAGTGTTATTCTTTCCCAAAACATCTGACATTGAAAACATCAAAACACCCCCTATTTAACAGAGTTGCAGAGGTTCTCGTCCTTAGGGGACTGAGACCTAATTTTAGGTAATTTTTCGTAAAACAAATTATTAACTTGACTGTGACACTGGAATTAATCAACAAGAGAAATTATTATCACACACAAAAGACCACTCTTGTATCTAATCTAAGAAAATGATGGAATTAATCAACTAAAAACTACTACTGTCTATGAGATAGAACCAATGCATGCGCCGAAGGAACTGTATCGACAAAAAATAGGCCTCGCAGTGACATAACAGAGCTCTGTGTTGATTAATGGCATGTTTGCGAGCTATTGGAGCTAATCTACATCGACCTGGGACTAAGACTTAACTCTATGTCTTTGTCTGAGATTTCGAAAGCTAAGTGCACTCTGTCTCGACTGTAATTGGCCCTTCTTCTCTCTTTCTCTATGATGAACTGGCTGTGAACGGGAAGACATGGAGGCATGCGTCCAATAGGAAGACATGATGCGTGCAAGTGGATGACATGGATGTAGATGAAGTGGAGGGGAGTGGAGGTGAGATGGAGACCTGATGTCATATAAAGACATGATTGCAGAAGTCGTCGAGGGTGGTTTGGGTCCACACCGCTCCTGCCCCCGCAATCCCCCATAAGCTACCACGTACCCTTCCAGCAATACCATAGTTCCAATTGTGGGACCGCTTTGGAAAAATAAATTTCGACCAGTTTACGTCCTCGCAATGAAGTGTGGTCATCGATCTGATTACAAACTGTGATCCAGGTGATATTTACATGCTGCAAGGATCAACAGTTCTTGTTGATTTGAGATCAACGGTCCAGATTCACTACGGGAGTTCGAGCCTCGAGAGTTTTTGAATGTTGTGCTTGGAATTCTCCCAGAGGGAAATCACTGTAGTGAATGATCTGCCTCCACGTGTCCTCGAAAGAAGGGTGACACGTGTCATGTGGAAATGGGTGAATGACACAACCAAATGACCCAAAATGAGTACCACGTGTCATGACTGATGAGTGCCAGAGACTTCGATTCTTTGGGAATTCGGGACTTCGGCTCTTGATGTTAAACCCTGTGCTATTTTGATACTCTGAATGCACGAAAACCGTCGATATGATTGGCCTGATGGATCACCATCATCGAAATTTAACCTGTCTGTTCCGACAATCAGATTCTAAAATTGACCGCTCTGGATTGTTGCGTTTGTCCACGAGCATTTCCTGTGAATACAGAAAAGGCTTGGTCAACCTACAGTGAGCTCAATCAATGGAAAACATGATGATAAGCATTTCAAACCAAATACGACATGTATTTATCCTTCAAGAAACAATAGAAACAAAAATGCGCAAAGACTCAATCAAGAAAGAAATGAACGAGAACCAAGTCACTAAGTAATGGAAAACTGACTTAATCAACCTGAACAGTACAAGTTTGATGAAGGAATAGGGAAATGAGAGAGGAGAGGCAGAGGTGCAGACCTAGGTTACAATAGGATCTATCACTATGTGTCCCCTCCTGTCAATGGTTGGGATTGAATCCACGATTCAGACCTCCGGGCGTCTTTGCACATAAGTAAGTCTCGTCCCCATTCCTCTAGAGTAACAACTCTCTGGACTACTAGATAAGATGCCATGTGTTATTTCCTGATAAACAATTAAGATTCACTCCGTTGTTCGAAGCTTTGGGTGTTTTAAACACTCCACACCTTAGATCTCTCGGATAGTCGATCTTCCGAGCTACCCCAATTCACTGACACATGCCCAAACTGTCGATGGTCCAGATTCACTTCAATATTCGAAGCTTTAGGAGACTTGCAACCTTTATCATACACTCCTCACTTCCTCAGAAGTGATGGACCTCTGGACCACGATCTGTTGACATGTGTCCTCTCAATTGGATGGTCACGATTCGCTACGGACTTCAGGACTTCGAGAGCCTCTTCTCCTTAACACATAAAAATGGTCGGACTTACGAAGTCCGAAGGGTTTCAGGGATTAATGCTCAGGAACATTACCTAGATTCGACGATGGTCAATCCTTGCACCTAGATTTGATGGCTGGGATCTATCCTTCTCCTCTGCACACTCCTCTTCTATCCGGACTCCGATATGATGGTCCAAATCACTTATGACAAAAGATCTGATGGCTCTTGTAGCTTCCTCTTTTGTCTTGGTTGCACTTTCCTTCCGATGAAGTATTTACTCAAACTTTTGAAGGATTAACCTTCGATGCTTCTCTTGCAGGGTTGTCTCATTGGCCTCTGCTCATGCTAAACCTCTTGAGCTTGGAACCTATTTTAAAATTCAAAGAGTCTTGGCCCTTTGTTACTCCAAATGGCCCCTTATGCCCTCTTGGCATTCATGCTCCTCCTCTTGAGCATTAAACTTGAAGTAAGTTCACCCTCTAGCACTCTCCTTGTGCTCTCTGAAGTTCCAAATACTTTAGACATAAAGATTTCTCGAAAACTCTTCCTGCCTACTCCTTGCGCTTTCTAGTCTATGCAGAATTTGCACTTACCTTCTCCCGAGCTTGAAATTGCTTGGACTTCAAAGGGTTATGTCTCTTTGTTTCTTCATCAACTCCTTGTGCCCTCCTAACACCCTATGCTCGTCCTCCTAAGCTTTGAGACTGGGAATATTTTGACCTTTGGCTCACTCCTTATGCTTGTTCACTTCGAGACTCTGAAGGTTTCTGAGAACCTTTCACACACTCCTTGCATTCACCAGACTCAAACTCCTCAACACTTCGCTCAGTGTTGTCCTGATGCACACCTTGCATGGGACTTCTTCAAGCTCTACACTCCACAGAGTCATTGTGCACTACTTGCACTCCTTTTTGAAATATGAACCATAAAATATCCTTGACCTATACAAACTTTGCAGGGTCTCCACGCACACTTGCACTATCTCTCCTGAACTTGGAACCTTTTGAAGGTCACCTGTGCACTCCTTGTGCTTTCTCTATGGATTCCTTGCAGAGCCTCTTTCCTCAGAGTGTTCAGTAACTATGGTGTGCTTTCCTGGGACAACTTTCCATTCTAACATTTAATCATGTTCTGGTGTGCCCACCTAGCACTCTACGCTCTTCTCTTAACTCGAAATAGAGTTCAAGTGCACTCCTTGCACTGGCTTCACATATTTTTCACTAACTCTGGTTTGCACTCCTCAAACAATCCTAAGATCCCATAACTACTCAGAAAAATACAGATAGAGAATTCTATCTGATTCCTACAAAGGAAAACATACATGCATCCATGTCATCTAAAAACAAATAGTAAACATTCAGAACACATACAAAAAAACTCATAAACATACACAAAAACCCTCATATGCAGGAAAAATTGCTCTTTGTATTAATATCTGAATGCTTCTGTACAAAATTTTACAAAGGATGGACTACAACAAAGTCTTCAAATGTTATCCCCTCCTCTCCTATTCTCAACAACAACTGATTAATGTATTTTGATACAAATATCCTTTTACAAAAGAAGGGCTCCTCGAGCCTTCCCTCCAGCTACCTACTCACATTAATTACATTCAATTACATTTACTCGCCATCTATTCCAAATCGGATCTAGATCTACCTACTATCAACCATTAAAGGAGAGTCTACACTTGGCATGTACAAAGACATTGGCTTGGCTTTCCTTCAGCCTTACAAACATTTAATTACATTGAATTGCATTAAAAATTTTAATTTAGGATCAAAATGAGAGGATTGGTGCCCCTCTTCCCTTGGAATTCATTCCCTCCAAGTACTTGGATGCGCTGTCTTTTTGGCGCGTTGCTGAGGTGGAGTGATGCTCCTGCATCATACTCCCGCACTAGAAAACATCATGAGCTCTTTCTCATGGCTCCCCTTCTACTGTTGTTGAGAACCTTCTAGGTCCCAAACTTTGATGTGGAGTTATCCATCTTCTCCTCTTCCTTTCTGCTCCTGTTGTTGTTGTCCTGTTTCTGTAGGATCTTCTTTGTTCCACCTCTCTCTGCTATTGGCGGCCTTCTTTGCTTCAGAATCAATCTCCTTATCTCTTCAATCTCTTTGTCCAGCTGGTCCTCTGCCTAGCTCCTTTCATGCAGTCTTCTCTACTGCTGCATATTCTCTTCATACAAATCAATGGGAAGATCAATCTAATCTTCGATGCTGACTTCATCACCTGTGGCCTCAACTTGCCACTCCACTGTAGAATCAAATTATGCACCCATGTTACTGAGCTTCTGCTCAACCATCTCCTCTGACAAATTAACTTCTGCCAGTTCCTCTTCCTATTCTTGTGCTGGTACAAGTCTAGCTTCATCCAACTTCTCCTTAGGATGGAATTCTTCTTCACTGTTCAAGACCACATCCCTCGAGCAGTCTTCTTCTATGTCTGGATGGCTTAACCAATCCTCCATCATCCTCAATTATTTCTCCCATTGAGTGAGCATCTTGTCTGATTTCTCCTATTTTTCTTCTCTCATCTCCACTTGGGAAAATGGCAATGTCTAATCATTCAACACAATAGTCTTTGTTGGTTGTCCTTCTTCTAATGCACCTACAATACATGCATTGGCCTTGACTAGGATGCTTGGCATGAATATACTGACTCCTTCAATGATCATAATGCATCTCTGATCCTCCTCCTTTGTCAGCATTCCTAGTTGATCCAAAATCTCCTTTGAGTTCTTGAGACTCTCAGACAATCTCATCTCCTATTCCTTTCCCACCTGGAAATATGAAATTTATGTCCTGCCCTCCTGGAAATATGCGAGATCTTCAACTCATCTCTCCTCATTACTGAGGTTCTCTCTAACCTATGGCTCGAAAATGAAAACCACCTCCTTTGTGTCACTAAAGTCTTCATCTTGCCTTAGTCACCTCCTCAATACCTCCTTCTTCCTCTTCGCAATTATCTGATGGATGGGCCACTTCACTTTCTACTTCATGGACCACTCATACCTCCAGCTTCCCTGTGATTCTTGTTGCATCTTCAACATCAATCTGTCAAGCTCCTCTCTAATCTCCTTGAGCTCTTGGTCCATCTCCTCCTTTCTCATCTTCTTAAGGACTTTTCCTTGACCTTGTTTTTGGCCTTCAGTATCCATTTTCCTCCTCTGCCTTACAGAGCATATTTCTGTCTTCGATACCAATTGATGGTATCAGACTAAAAATTTCCTCCTGCTTGCTACCTATAAACAAAATCAGTCTTTGATACCACTTGATGGTATCAGACAAAACATTTCTCTCTCCGGATGCCTACAGAAAAATTTCAAATTCCAATGCTTTGATACCACTTGATGCAGACCCCTACCCCCTCCTGGAGTTCGTGCAAACTCCCGATCTAGGATCGTTCATAAACAAGGAGATGGATTGGAACTCAGGCCCCTGTTGAGCCCTCAAAAATCTTTACAAAGGTCCTTTTGTTCCTTCGTGCAGGTTCCATAAAACCCACAGGATATCACTAAGCACCTTTACCTTTTAAAATAAAATTCGGGCCCTTGATACTTTTCTTCGGCCAAATCCTCATGTGAATGTGGGTCGTGACCAGGTGCTAACCCAAAAGGCTCTCCTTTGGCACTTTGGAGCTCCACGCTTCGGGCGTTTCAAATATATAATACCTTTACTTCTTTGAATGGTTGAATGGGCAAAGTCCCGAACAATGACAAGGATCAATGGTCCTCGTTGATCCGATATCAATGGCTCAAATTAAATTCACGCTTCGGGATTCAGAGTATTTCCATTGCTCAATGATTCCAATTTTCAAAGTGTCAAATTGGTGAACTTGCGGAGGCACACATATCAAACGAACCACAACCCCCAACCAACTGACGACCGAGATCCTCTATGGGACTTCGACCTTCGGGAGTCCCTAATGCACAACACCACCAATCCTATGGAGTGTCGAACTCCAAAGTGACGCGATTAGGATCCACGTGTCCTAACGAACGAACGAACAAGGTGAAATCTTGCCTTCAGGCCTTCGGGAGTTCTTGACTTAAATATTTTCCTACCTCTGCTTCCTCGGGCTGTCGAATTCCGAACTATCAACAATTGATCGACGCGTGTCTCATACACCAACGACTAGGATCCTCTCTAGGACTCTGGCCTTCGAGAGTCATGGATGCTCTAACATGTGATACCTTCAGAGTACCAAACCTATGAACCTCCATATCTAGCACCATGTGTCCACTAAAATCAACAACTATGAGCTATTCCCTGAGACTCCGGACTTCGATCCTTGAGGAATCTTCATAGTGCACACTTTGTTTACTCCCAAACTCTGAAATGGTGGAGTTGTGATCTATCATGCACATGTCCTGGCCGATGGATGGCCACGATCTCTTCGGCCTTCGGGGTTCTTGACCCAAAATACTCCTCTTCGATTTCCTTTGGAGTGTTGAGTCTTTGGACCTCTGGATCTATCGCTATGTGTCCCCGCCTATCAACGACTAGGATTGACTTTGCGATTCGGAGCTCCGAGCATCTTTTCACATAAGTAACTCTCGTCCCCGTTCTTCTAGAGTACCAACTCTCTAGACTACCATATCTGACACCATGTGTTATCTCCTGATCAATGGTTAATATTCACTCTGTTGTTCAAAGCTTTGGGTGGTTTGAACACTCCACACCTCAGATCTCCTGGATATTCAATCTTCCAAACTACCCCAATCGACTGACACGTGGACAAAACACCGACGGTTCATATGCACTCTTATCTTTAGAGCTTTAGGAGACTTGCAACCTTTAGCATCCACTCCTCACTTCCTCTGAAGTGACGAACCTCCAGAACATGATATGTTGACATGTGTCCTCTCAATTGGATGGTCCCAGTTTTCTTCAGACTTCGGAACTTCTAGAGCCTCTTCTCCTTAACACATAAAAATGGTCGGACTTACGAAGTCCAAAGGATTTCAGGGCTTAACGCTCGTGAAACTTACCTATATCTGACTGTGGTCGGTCCTTACACCTAGATCCGATGGTTGGGATCTATCTTTCTCCTCTACGCGCTCCTCTTCTACCTGGACTCCAATATGATGATCCATATCACTTCCGACAGCAAATCTAATGGCTCTTGTAGCTCCCTCTTTCATCTTGGTTGATCTTTCCTTCCGATGAAGGATTTACTCAAATTTTCTAAGGCTTAACCTTTGATGCTTCTCCTGCAGGTTTGTGTCCTTGGCCTCTTCTTGCACTGCACCTCCTGAGCTTGGAACTTGTTTTAAAATTCAAAGGGTCTCGGCCCTTTGTTCCTCCAAATGGCTCCTTATTACCTCCTAGAGTTCGCACCCCTGCTCTTGGGATTTGAAATTGAAGTAAGTTCACCCTCTTGCACTCTCCTTGCGCTCTATGAAGTTCCAAAGACTTCAGACTTAAATCTTTCTTGAAAACTCTTCCTGCACACTCCTTGCGCTTTCTCTGTGCAGAATTTGCACTTGCCTTCTCGTGAGCTTGAAATTGCTCGGAATTCAAAGGGTTTAGTCCCTTTATTTCTTCAGCAACTCCTTGTTCCCTCCTGAAACCCTTTGCTCGTCCTCCTAATCTTTGACACTGGCAATATTTCGGCCTCTGGCGCACTCCTTGTGCTTGTTCACTTCGAGACTCTAAAGGTTTTTGAGAACCTTTCATGCACTCCTTGTATTCACCAGAATCAAACTCCTCAACACTTAGCTCAATTTTGGCCCGATGCACACCTTGCATGAGACTTCTTCATGCTCTACACTCCACTGAGTGACTGTGCACTCCTTGCTCTCCTTTTTGAAATCTGAACCATAAAATATCCTTGACCTTTGCAAACTTTCCAGGGTCTCCATGCACACTTGCACTATCCCTCCTGAACTTGGGACCTTTTGAAGGTCACCTATGCACTCCTTGTGCTCACTCTATGCACTCCTTATAGAGCCTCCTTCCTCAGAGTGTTCAATAAATCTGGTGTTCTTTCCTCTGACAACTTTCCCTTTTGAGATTTAATCCTATTCTGGTGTGCCCACTTGGCACTCTGCGTTCTTCTATGAAATTGAAATGGAGTTCAAGTTCACTCCTTGCATTGGCTTCACAGAGTTTTCACTAACTATGGTGTGCACTCCTTGCACGAGCCTAAGAGCCCGGAACTACTTAGAAAACTACAGATAGAGAATTATATCTAATTCTTGCAAAGGAAAACATACATGCATCCATGGCGTCTAAAAACACAGTAAACATTCAAAACACATACAAAAAAACTCATAAACATACAGAGAAAACCTCATATGCAGGAAAAACTACTCTTTCTATTAATATCTGAATGCTTCTATACAAAAGTTTACTAAGGCTGGACTGCAACAGAGTCTTCAACTCTTCTCATCTCCTCTCCTATTCTCAACAATAACTGACGAATGAATTTTGATACAAATATCTTTTTACAAAAGAAGGGCTCCTAGAGCCTTCCCTCCAACTACCTACTCACATTAATTACATTCAATTACATTTACTTGCCATATAGTCTGAATTGGATCTAGATATACCTACTGTCATCCATTAAAGACGACTCTACAGTTGGCCTGCACAAAGACATTGGCTCAACTTTCCTTGATCCTTACAAACATTTAATTACATTTAATTGCATTAAAGTTTTTAATTTAGGTTCAAAATGAGAGGGTTGGTGCCTTTCTTCCCTTGGAATTCGTTCCCTCCAAGTGCACAAATGTGCTATATTTTTGGTGTGTTGCTAAGGTGGAGCGACGCTCCTACATCACAAACTTTTATATCTCTTCACAATCTATTTTCTATAGAAAACATTTACACAACAATGTCATGCTTGAATATATTTATAGAGCACATCTCATATCATTTGGATTAACATTAAAGTTTTGGAACTTCTATTTCCATTCTTTCCCCTTTTCTTTACCTCATTTTTTCCTTAATAAAATATGAGAGAGACATAGAAGTGATAGAGTACACACAATGACTTTTAACTTATTTACTTGTCTATTACATTAAAAAACACATACATTTATGCAATGTTGAGCATAGCTCAACCATTAACCTTGATTAGAGATCAAGGGCTCTCATTCAACCTATCCACTATCCTTATCTCTTTGAGACACGTGTTCCAGTAATCCTTTGACTAGTGCATCTCTTATCTCTTACATATTCACATAAGTCATTTTATCTAGTTACCTATTCAACAGGTCAGATCATGGGTTACATCATGAATATGTGTGAGTTAATTCTAACACTCCTTAATGAATACATGTCTTAATATCTATATGCTCATGTCTTTATTAGAGTCATGTCTTCATCTTTTGTCATATTTATATGGTTGGGATTCCTTCAGTGTGTTGCTTCATTTTTCTTGCTTCCCCTCATCATAAATCACCTTGAGATTTTGCAACTTGCAAAAGTGGTTTTGGATGACCACAAACCATTACACCAAGTGGTTTCTAGATGAAAAAAACCTTTGCATATAAGTGGTTTCGGTTAAATGGTTTCGGATAACCACGAACCTCACACACAAATGGTTTTGGAAAACCACGAACCATTATGGAGAAATTAATTTATGATTGACACACTCTCTTGGGATTTATTCACTATGAGATTCATCCTTAAATTTTCTTCTTCCTTTTGTACCTGCACAAAACTGATTAACTTGATTGCTTCTTCCTCTTGTACCTGTAAAGAACTAATCATTGATTTCCATACAAAAATCAATCCATCTACCAAGATACGTTGGTGCCATCCGTTGTACTCTCTAGTTTCTATGAATCCTTTTCACCTACATGGTTCATCAACATGTTAGAATCTCCTTTAATCATAACTTGGTACCAATATTATCACACTCTAATATTAATACATCTCACATACCCCCCTCAATCAAAGATTCAACTTCTCCAAGTCACCATCAAGGTTAGATGCGAGTACACCTTCCACCCTGATACCTACCCTAGTGGTTCATTTCACAACTTATTTCCACATCATCTCTATGCATAAGAGGGATACACTCTACATGATTACGTGTGCTAATGTACTAATCCATGTAGGAATGACTCAACAGGGCTTACTAAACATTTGGGGAATTCAACTTTCCTATGGCTAAGTTTTACATCTTTGACCAAAAACATCTTGGGTGTCAGGTACAACCGATCATGCACCCCCTGTAACACATATGCATCATTACATCTCAAGTACAACCATTTCAACTTCTTTACTAAATTCCCAACAAGCCCATTACATATGCCAATTTACATATTATCACCATGCATACCTTTTGTCAAACCTCTTCATCTAGAATCTTCTTTAGCCTTCACTAGTCATCTTTGTCTTCTACTTACATCTTCTTCTTTGATTTGTTTTTGCACTTCATCATGATTTTGTCTTCATAATGTCTGGTACTTAATGATTCCTGCAAATAAAAATTTTCTATTGTTAGAATGGTTAGTTCCAACAAAGACACAAACTTGTGACAATAGTTGACCAGACTAAATGTCACTATAATGACAACCTAACTTTTCTTCCACTCAAAATTACCATGACATACTCTCTATTTTCAAGAAATGAGGTGTTGGTTCACACCGAACATGCACCTCCAACTTCTCAAGCCAATAATTTTTACATGAGTTTTTTTCGAAGAATTTCATGATGACTTCTTATTGAGCTAGGCATATGCAATTTGAGTCAGCTCCCTTGAAAAAATGGGACCCACATGACCATTCCAAATAACTTCCAAACAACAACGATCTATATTGGATCATTATATTTTTTTCCATCTATCTCAATCCTTTCAGAGTGGAAAAAATTGGAGGAATCAACTTGCAGGGCCATTTTAGTGGTAGGTCCCAGTTTGGAAAATTGGGGTCCAGAACCATTTGGGGACATTTTGAGGCATTAAATGACTTTTTTGGGGGTTAAAAGTTTCTTTGTATAACACATACCCCATGACACTATTCTACACATCGAAACCTTTCAAACAATGCAAAAATCACATCAAGTGGAGCTCGCATGCAAAAGTTATGTCTCTCGCAAGTTGACCTACCGTGCTGACCACCATGGTACGAGAGGATGCCACGTTATCCCACATTACTCATGCATATGGGGCCTAGCCATGTATGTAATTGCAAGAAGATTCTAGAAGGTCTAAAACCCTATCACAATTGAGGGTTGAGGAAGTAAAAAAAACTACCCCTAGATGGCTATCAGGCTATGTTAAATACCATGCCACTAGGAGAAGAAGGGGTTCCATTCTTTTTCATTGTATCTTGTTCCATGGAAGAGAAAAACATCTGAGAGTGGTATTCTGTGATCATAACAAATGAGAGGAGATTTTTTAGAAGCCATACAAGCCACAATGTCAAGGGAAACTCCACAAATAGTGTCTCTTTCTTTGTACTTGCATTATTTCCATACCAACGATAATAGAGCAGAGCAACCTCACCTTCTAGTTGGGTTTTCTCCCTATTAGGTTTCTCAGGTCATATATTGTGTTATTTGTGGATGGTGTGATTGTATTTTATTGTTCTATATTTTCCTTATTTTATCTATTTCATGCATAAGCAAAGGATCAATAACTAAATATTATGAGATCTAAAGGAAAAATTAACCTTAATAGTAAATATTTCAGTATTTTATTAGATATGTTGTGACGAACTATTCCAGTGGAATATCCATGGAAATTTCAAATCAAACAAAGAAACATCTACATTAGACTACAACAAAACATATCTTCGACATCACATGAGTAGGTCCTGTGTCCTTGACTCCAACACGAATTGTTCTTTATCTTGATAGTGTACCCTCTTTCTTTTCATGATGGGTGTCTTCTTCTCCCTCACACGTTGCAAGAAATTAACCCAGATATCATGATCTACAGGCTCAACAACCTTCTACGAAGTCCAATGACTTCTCCACAAGGTCTCCACTCAATGAACATGTGACATAGCACACACATTTATGGGATATTAAACAATACCTCTAATTTTACTAGATATTGATAAATATCTCCCAAAATCATTTTGTTGAACACCCCTCTCAATACATCTTTCCAATAATAAAAACCCTTATTTTTAATAGATATCCCTTATTTTGTAGGGGGGGTTATTTACAATCCTGGAGGTCACTCAATCACAAATTATGCTTGGGGTCTTGTAACGTTAACTAACAACGAAGCAGATGCTTATTCTCTCCATGTTGGAATCAACATGGCCCTCTCCAAACGAATAAAAAACCTCATCATATGCAGGGATTCCATGTTAGTCATAAGATCAATTGTTCAAAGGAATGTCACTAGGGGTAATATCTACAAAATCATTATGTCATGCTCCATAGACATGCTTAAATTTTTTGATAAAATCACTCTATATCATATCAAATTAGAGCTAAATATGGAGGCGAATAAAAATGCTAAGGATGGATCAAGATTAAACAAGGGTCATATGATAATTAGTGGAGAATCAAGTTCCATTGCCTCCCTTAATTATTTAAATGATGACTATCAATGGAAAGGACAATCGGAGGTGCATCAAGATCATTCAGTCGATGCCTGCACACTCCATGTCGAAGGCGAGTTATTTAATTCATAGCTATTTCATGTGTGCTTTTGGGTTCTTAATGAAGGCAACCATGGGATGGAGAATTGTTGCAAACTCCAGAGACCGGTGGCTTGGCGAGGAAATTTTTTATTCATCCTTCTTCGAAGACTTCCTCAACCATATTGTTAACTCCCAAAACTAAACCGTCCTTTCGGCCGAGTTTTGGGTGGATATCTTAGCTTTCGGTAGGAGCTTCAAGTCATTTTTGAGTTTTTTCAGTTCAGAAAAATTTTGGTTTTTGGTGTGTCTTAGGAAATAATCGAAAGTAAAGCCTTCTATTTCGAAAATATGACTATTTTCTTTCAACAGCTAACGTCATGTTTAAGGGCCTATTGTGTGCTGTGGAAAGCGATAGCTTTCAACAGCTAACAGCGCTATTTCATCAGTTCAAAGTGCTGTGGAAAGTAACGAGGTGCGAAAAGCTCGACAGACAGTTCGCACGTGGCACGATACGGAGAGTACTGGCTTTCGCGCTAAGAAATGTTTTTTAATGATGTGGCACGTTGTTTCGCTTTCCGCAGCTAAAGTGAGTTTTCATATCAAAGGGTGCGCTGTGGAAAGTATTCACTTTCTGCAGCTAACAGGGGTTTCCGAAGAGTTTGCGTGCTGTGGAAAGTAGCAACCGAGCCTGATGACAGGGATATTCTCCAAGCGTCGTAGCTGCATAAAACACGGTTCACGTGCTCATTATCCACGCATGCACGAAATAATGAAGTGATCACCCCACGTCACAACAAGATCCGAGACATGCGCTGGTGGAAGCAAGCAATCATGGTGGTTCAAGCTCGTATAACGGGATATGACAGAAATTTGAAATCTTTCCAGAACCGACGCGCAACTATGATCA
This sequence comes from Picea engelmannii, assembly GCA_009831015.1. Taxonomy (NCBI): domain Eukaryota; kingdom Viridiplantae; phylum Streptophyta; class Pinopsida; order Pinales; family Pinaceae; genus Picea; species Picea engelmannii. Next base: position 304,838 of record ML785321.1, on the reverse strand, counting down.
CACCAGAAATGGCAAGTTCATGTCCGACGACGCAGGTACAGATGAGGTTCAGAGGGTCTGACACCATCAAATCAAGTAAAGTCAGTATTTCACAGGTTATTTCCAGAGTACACCCAAGGTTTGTATTTCACCCAACACAGAGGAGAAGCCGAGACTGCTTTCAGCAGCACAGGACAAGGGTTCGATCAAAAATTTGCAGAAATCACAGCGGCCGAGTGACAGAGTTAGAAAACGATGAAGAAACGTGGTGGATTCCTGTTAAAATGATAACTCAGCGATTTATGTTTTCTGGAATCGCATCCCGGGGTTCAGAGTTGTTTTGCAAACACAGGTTGCATGGAGTTCGTGAACAGATTGCAGAGTGGGTATCATCAATCCACAGCTGAGGCCTTTGCAATGTCATTCGATGGTAACAAGGCTCGGGTGGGTTCTGTTGAAATCAAAGTCGATGAGAAGTTTATTGCAGAATCTACAGGGTTACCTCTGACTGGGCAAAAATGGTTCAAAACCACGGCTCTGAAAAAGCAGGATTTCAAGTTCTATCTGAAAGATGGATACAAACATAAATCTTGGGCTAAAGGAATGCTGATCTCATACCTGGACGAAGAATGG
>ML785321.1:258897-292906 GCA_009831015.1 Picea engelmannii | reverse complement strand
GACAGAAATATACTCTTTCGTATGCTCAGACTTAGTATGCTAATACAGATCACAGTTTTCTTTTAGTGTTGATTATCAGCCTTCCATTTTCCTTCTGCATTTTTTATCTGTGTTATTATGCTTTGAATGGCCGTCGTCCCATTGTTCAGCTCATGACCTGATGATAAATCTATTGATTGTATTTTAGACCCTGCTATGCATTAGTTTGGTTACAATTATTCTCCATCCATCTTTAAGTTACTCGCTGATTAATCAATACTTAAAAGCACTGTCTATTTGTTTATCATGTCCATGTTTGAATATTATAAACTGTATTGAGTTGTCCCATTGACCCATATTCACAAAACACAAAAACATTCACTTCTTAAGTTACCAGGCATACTTAGTTTACAACCCTAAGTAGTTTCCTGGAGTGATAACACATCTTACTTAGTCCTCTGGTAATCGCTTCTTGTTCATAAGGTACTATTGGTTCCTTTGTGAGAATTATATTATCATTTTACCTATTTCGAATTTGTATCTAAGTGAAGTTCGTTCCTTAAGGACTCTCGACAATATTTGTTTTAGTCTATTGGTGGAAACTCTTGTTTGAAACTACCAAGATTTAGAGATTGGTTTAAGGGTTTTTTCCTTTCCATCTCCTGGTTTTAATTCCCACCTCCTCTAAAGTTCCCATTCATAATCTCTTAGTTTTAAATTTGAAAACCAGAGGTCATTTCCCCTACTCTTTTGGTGTAATTGGGGCCCAAACTTACCAAAGTACAGAGCTTTTAGGGTTTCCACTATCTATTTCTCGTGGTCTAATTCATCCCCTTATGCTTCATTTCACTCAGTCTCATGATACTCTATGTATCAAGATTCGAAAGTGCCACAGTGTGGAATTGGAAGTTTATCAAACAATGGAACCGGCTTGGAATGAAGTAAAAGACATTCTGAAAAGGTATGAGGAAATTTTTGACTGCTCCAGGAACCAAATTGGAGAATTTATGGGCAAATTCACTAACATGGAACAATTGGTCATAGTTGTCTTTCACAAAATTGATATCTTAGATAGGTAGAGAAAATTTGCACTAGGACAAACAATGGTTATATTTTTGCAGAGAATGGAACGAATGAAACACGAATTTAAGAAATTTCATGACAGGGAGGAAAAAAGACACTGGGTAAACAAGTTAGAGCAGACTGTAGCAAGGTCACTCCAAAGGATGGATACCTTAGAGTAGGAACACAATCATTTCAAAGGAAGGGCATCCCCCGAACTCTCTAATTCAGGGTTCAATAACCACATTTCAAGGAACTCTTAGGAAGAATACCATGGAGCTGACTAAGAATGAGAAGAAGCAGAACCAATGAACACATAAGACAATGCACAAAGTCAAGTTCGAATACAGGATGGACCAGTAAACAATTCATCAAATTGAATGTTCTTTAAATGCATTTTGTTGATGGGCCAATTTATAAGAATTTATGGTAACTGGGTACCCAGACATGTATGTTTTATCATGTTCTCTATGATAGGATGCTAATAGATATGAACTCTGACTATGATGTGTCAAATTTTATAATTTTTTTTATTGTTGACATAACCATTTAATATATATAAATCTTCAGTTCCTTTTAAAAAAAAAATAGATATCCCTTATTTTTACCAAATATCCCCTTTTATACTCCCCAATGCCTCTAAACCCCCTTTACCCCCACATCCCCCAATACCTATAACTTATCCAATAAGAACATCTCTTTACATGTTCCCATTCTACTCGACACTCTCCTTGAACAAAGCAGAATGATATATTTGCATTTTAGAATTTAAAAAACTCTACGATCTCTCATGGACCACCTTGTTGAAAAGATCTCTACCTCAAACCGTAACACTACCTATGCGGTCCCCCAATCACGCACTTTCAGAGACACACATACCATATCATCGGCGACTCCAATTGGCATAATCCGCCGTGCTCAATTTCAACTCTTTGTCGATAGTCGGAGAAGCAGAGGCGCCCGATATTGGCGCGGGCTACTTGACTCGAACTTGAGCGGCGCCGCACACAGATCTTCAAACACACATACCAAATGCTTGAAGACCACATATATCAGATCTCTTCCTTCTTCACACAAGAAAACACATCTATCGCAGCGGGTTTCTAACATTTTTTTAACCTCTAATTCTATTCATTTTATTTTTTATTTTTTAGCTTTTACTCAATCTTATTGTAAAATTTCTTAACATTTAATTTTATTTTCTTATTTGTTTTGTTATAGTTTATTTTCACTTTTTTAACTATTTTATTTTTTCTTACTTTTACATATTATTACTAATATATATAGGTTCAACATAAACTTATCAATAGGTTTCGGACATAAACTATAACATGGAAAACATCTAATTCCACTCTTTTACTTTTAATTTTATTTTTCACTTTTAACAAGTTTAAATATTTAATTTTAATTTTTTAAATTTGATTTTATTGTTTATTTTATTTTTCCTAAATATATATTTTCAATTATTTTTTCTTAAATTTTATAATATGAATTCAATATAAACATATTAATAACATTTCTGAACATCTAATTTTAATTCTTTATACTTTTAAATATTTTGATAAAATTGTATTTTCATAATAATTTTTCTTTTCATTAAAATTTGTCATAAAATTAGTTTTACTAATTCTAAATTTATAATGTGAATAAACAATATGAATATACTTTATAAAAGCATGATTGGTTTAATGATGTCTTTGTTTTAACTTGATATATGAAAGTTATAAATCAATTTTATAATATAATTAAATATAAATGATTATATTTTATGGTAGTATAATTAAATAATGAATATCTCTTTAATATTATCTCTAAATCATTTTTTTCCCCTTTTAAAATATATTTTCACATGAATAGAATATTGCTTGAGTGGGTCTAATGGTTAAAAATATGTATTTCCTCCTTAGAGGTCACAGGTTCAAATCCATAGGGGATTAAGTAGAGGCTTATGCCCTCTTTCGAGGGTTTCCTTGGCTTGGGTTTCCTCACCAAAGGATGAGGAAACCAGCCAATATGCAGGCCAACCTAGCCACCACCTTGGAAAAATGGGTCTTAAGTATCAACATGAGGTCTTTTGTCTCTCCAATACCTTGAATAATGGATATCAAATCAGAGTTATTTAGTGGTATATGGGTGGAAACCTTGGGCATGGGCACAAGCATCAACATGACAGGTAGCAAGTTAACTCACCTTATCAGCCCCACATAGAATTCGTTATTTGTATCCCCCACACATAGTCTCCCCACTTAGGGTGGGATCATTATGTCACCTTGCACCTAGGTTTCCTAGTTCTGGATTATGGAGCTCATGTGGATTACTCTCGACATTATGTCTGCAGTTATGATGCATGCATTCGCCCGCCACACCTCATCATTCTTGTTAGTGTCTTGACATTCGGGCATGGGAGAAACTCAATATGGGAATGTCAAAGGATGCATTGCATGATAGGGGTTGGCCTTTGGATCAGTGGGACAGAGAGGAACATTGTCGGTGAGAATTTGATTAGGGGGATTTCTTCGCTATGCGGGATAAAAAGGAAGTTAGTTGGGGAAAGTTTGAATCATGGGCCCATATATTTCCAAAAGTTCTCTCTAGGAATTAGTTATCTAGATTTGAAGGGGTTGGTTAGTTCTAGGATTTAGCAGTGCACATCTAGTTCACGAAGCAAGGAAACCACATTTGGGTGGGATTGACTCTACAATTCTTGTTTTCCCATCTGCGGTCGTTGAGACTAGGATTTTGTGGGATCCTATTCTGGTTTCCGCTTCACGTGGGAAAATTTCAATGGAGAATGCGAAGGATAATTCAGGGTGGGATAATTCTATCATCTCGCACCTAAGTTGCCTAGTTCTGGCTTCTGGAGCTCATGTGGATTACCCTCAGCATTATTTATGCCATTATAATGTGTACATTCACTTTCCAAATCTCATCATTCTTGTTAGTGTATTGACATTTGGGCGTGGGAGAAAATCAATATGGCCATGTCGAAGGATGCATTGCATGACAGGGGTTGGCCTTTCGATCAATGGGACAGAAAGGGACATTGTCAGTGAGAGTTTGATTCATGGGATTTCTTTGCTATGCAGGATAAAGAGGAAGTTGGTTAGAAAAAGTTTGAATTAGGGCCCCATATATTTATGGAAATTCTCTCTAAGAATTAGTTATCTAGATTTGAAGAAGGAGTTGGTTAGTTTTGGGCTTTGGCAGTGCACAACCAGTTCACAAAGCAAGGAAACCAAATTTAGGTGGGATTTCCTCTACAATTATTGCCTTCCCATTTGCAGTCGTTGAGACTAGGATTTTTTGGGAGCATGTTCCCAGTTTCCGCTTCATGCAAGAAAAGTTCAATGGAGAATGAGAAGGATGGAGCTCCTGTATCCCCTCATCTTGATCTTAATATGAATGACTCCTTGGTTTCTCTTCATTAATTGTAGATATCAGTTTAGGGTCTAACGTCCTAGGTTTCTTTCATCCTAGATATTTTAATTCAACATCGAACAACAATGTTTTAGGATCATGGTGAGATGGATTCCTTGTGATCACAATTGGAAGCGTTGCAGACCCAATCACCTTCCACTCCACCTATCCCTATGTTGGATTTGACTATGAGTGGCTTGTCCCAGATTTGAATTTGCTAGTTCACATCCCAAGGAAGGAACTTACAGACTCCAAGAATCTCCCCAAGCCTAGTATCTGATGTTTTCCTTTGTTCTCCTCATCCTTGGAACTTTCTATAGAATTTTATCTGTTAAGTATTGTACTAAATTATCTTTGATAGAAGACTGTATATATCTAGTGGTAGATAAGTTAAGATGCACATATGAGCACCATAATTTTGATTCTCCCCGGGCTCTTTTGTATGTATACTTTTCCAGCCTCGACCACACCCTTTTTCTCATGAAAATCTCCTACTTGTTGTAATTTTTTTTTATCGAAATTTCACATATCATAGTGTTTTGATTCATGCTTATGATGTAATGTACTTAGTACTTTCTATACTATGTTGAGGATATGAGGTACTTCTTGAAACCACACAAATTCACACCACATCTCGTTGTTATGTTATTAACTAATTCACATTTGTAGGAAAAACACTATGGATTTATGCAACACAAAGAAACCATTTGATTATCCTTGAGGCCTTATCTTATAAATGCAATTTACTACACACAATCAGATCTGAACAAACTAGAAATCCATTCAATTCATAACACAAATAATAATAACTCAACATATTAATCAACAAATTAAGAACACTTACCTTATGGAAATATTTCACCAACTGGTTGCAGAAGAAGGACGTTCCACTTAACCATAGGCTCTTTGTTGCACTTAATCTCTCTGCAACAGAGTCCAACCCCAAGATAAGGATATGAACCTACAAGGATGAATTTACATATGGTTGGCTTTAGCTCTCTTTGCATAGTCCAATTCTTAGAATTCATGGTCCCTTAACCCCTACAACTATCCCAAACCACCAACTCTCTTTCCCCTCAACTTGCACAACCTAAGGAATGGGATCTTCTTCTCTGCTATGTAGTCCCTCAGGTATCCCACTTCCCTCCAGGGATCCAACATAGACTGGCCAAAAAATATTACTGTTGGAATTCTAGGGATTATGAGTCGCAATTAATCCCTCGTAGTTTCATGGAAATAGTTTTCTAGAATTTTATTATAGCAGTAATATGGTAGCTTTAGCTCATATAGAAAAACCTTAGGAAGAATGAATGTGAATAATGGTTTGCATACCCAAAATTTTGTATTATATTTGCATGCTAAGGAGAAACCACATGTCTTCATGTGAAGCACATGTTGTTGATGTTAGTGATAGCATCAGACAGATACTTTCGCATTGGCATGTTTCTAGCAAGTGGAAGTCGTCAAAAGTATTCTAGCTTGAGTTTACTTTAGTTAAAAGGAATTAGTTAAAGTAAAAGTTTTTTATTAGTGAATTATTTATTTAAGGAACATGCTTAGCATGCAACATGAAATCTATATCTCAAGTGAGTGTGAGAATTAATCTTAGCCATAGATCACCTTGGAGATTAGAAATAGATTGTAATTCATAATTATAAAAGTGAGGCTAGGGTGAAGAAGGAAGACACTTCAGGCAGGGGTCACTTGGTGAGAGACGAAGGTGAAAATATTTGGTGAGATTCCGAGATTAGATACCTTGATGAGGGATCAAGGTTGGACTTAGCAGAGAATGACTTGTACTAGTGTGAGTAATGTAAAAGAAAAGAATGATTTTTTCTTACACGAGAGTGAGGAGATCTCACAGGTTGGGTGAAGAGAGTTCATCCAAGTGTTGATACAGAGAGGGTTGGATCACAAAGCACCATGATTCAAGATCTTGGATAGGTGGAGAAGGAATTTCATCTAGAGTTCATACTAGTCAAGCAGAAAAGAAAGCAGAGGCAACCGCAAGTGGGTTTAAGAGGATAGAAGCCAAAGGAAAGGGGTGCGATATACGAAAGTTTCCGTATGGGTTTTCCACACATGTATGCGATTCACAGTGGAGACAATTGCGTATGTACACGGGTTAGCTGAAGGTCAATCACATATACCTTGAAAAGTGTGTTATTCAGGGGCCATATGATAGAGTAGACTTGTCTAGGTTTGTCTGTAGTTGTATTTCTCTTAGTGGGTCATTTTCCCTATTATGGGAGCTCTAATTTGACCTTAATAAAAACATATAAGTATTATTTTTCCCTCTGGGGTTTTTCCATGGGGAGTTTACCGATAATATTAGTGTCTTGCGTGTGAGATTTTGGTTTCCTAGTTTATTCTTCCGCTACATGTTTAGTTGATTACTCAGTTATGCTTTTAGTAGATAAAGTGATTTTATTTTGAGCTAACTAAAGGGTGTTGGGTTGAAGTGGTAATATCAACATGTTACTAGAGCATACCAAGGGTTGATTCTAGGATAATCTCAACACATGTATCCCCTCTATTAGAACTAAAAAAAAGCATTAAAAAATACTAATTAAGTAGAGTTCAGGAATTAACATAGTTGCCAACTTAATGAGAACTATGACCTCAAAACGAGAACTCTAGCCCTTAAAACCCATATTTTTGCATAAAAAACATGAAAATCAACCCCCAAAACAAAAAGTGGTGCTACTGGTAGCACCATTTTTTATAACCGGGTAAAAATTACAACTTTTTTCAAGCATGGGCTTAAAGGATCAAATGGCTTCTCAAACAAACTTTAAAATCAACCCCCAAATCAAAAAGTGGTGCTACAGGTAGAACCATTTTTTGTAACTGGGTTAAAATTACAACTTTTTTCAAGCATGGACTTAAAGGATAAAATGGTCGCTCAAAAAAACTCTAAAATCAACCCCCAAATCAAAACGTGGTGCTACTGGTAGCACCCTGACTGGGTCAAAATTACAACATTTTTCAAGCATGGCCTTAAAACATAAAATAGTTGCTTAGAAAAACCTTAAAATCAACACCTAAATAAAAACATGATGTTATCTAAAGCAAAATGTTTTTTCTAAACGTTAAAATTAGAGCTAATTACGACCTAATTCAAATTGTGGCCTTGACAACAAGTCCCTACACAAATAAAAAACCCAAAATTAGATCATAAATGGTCACTTGAAAATTTATTTACTAACTTTTTTTTTTTCTTAAATTTACATTAAAAAATAAATAAAGAGAAAAGATAAAATCTTCACAAATATTTTTTTTTAATGAAGACAAAAACACATTTAACAAAATATATTCAAAATCCAAATTAGAAAAGAAAAAACACAACAAAACTTAACAAAATGGTGAAAACAGAAGAAAAACTAAAAAGAAATGAAAAAAAATTTAAAATTTGCCCGAAAAACAATAACTTAAAACAAAAATAAGTTTTTTTTGTTAATAAAAAGAACAAAAAAATACCTTCAAACTTAATAAATAAATAAAAAATAAAAAAAATGAAAAAAATTCAATAAATTATTTTAAGAAAAAAAAATCATATTTATATATTAGAACATATGTAATAAATGTTTTATATATTAAAACATATATAATATATATTTTATATATATAAAACATATAATATATATGTTTTTTATATATAAATCATATATATATTTTAATATGTGTGCCAAAGGGATGTGCATGCCCACACACACACATATATATATATACATAAAACATATATAAATTTGTTTTTTTTTATATATATTATTGAATTTGTTTTGCTTTAAATTTTATTATTTAAGATTTTTTATATAAATTTTAACTTTTTTGATGTAATTTTAATGCGTTTTAACTTATTTTTGTTAATTGCTTTTTAAATTTTATATTAAAATTTTAATTTTAGGTTTTTTTTTATATATATTTTAAAATTTTTTGAGTTTTTTTGTCAATGTTTTTCAGGGCTATAATTTGTTTTTACCTTTTTTAAAAAAATTTCTCATTTTCTATTACTTTAGATATATATATTTTTAATTTTATGGTTTTTTTCCTCTTTAATTTTTTAGGTTTTTCTTCAATGGTGTTTTTTAATATAAATTTGTTTTTAAAATGTTTTTTTTTTTTTTAATTTCAATTCTTTTTGTTTTTTTATTTTTTTAGTTTTTAATTGATCAAAAAAAAAAATGAATTATATATTTTTGGTAAATATTTAAAAATAATGTTATTTAACTACAATCATTTTCTATGTATTGAAGTAAGGGTAAAACAATGTGTTAAAAATGATATTTTCCACTATATTTAAAAAGTATGGAACCATAATTTAATTAAGGACACATAATAACCTGGAAAATCTTAATTTAAAATAAATAAATGGTGTACTCCATTTTTAACATTGCATGGAGCATGGAAATATGATTAAAAATACCATTGAATAAAAATAAAGAAAAATAAAAATAGAAAAGTTTGAAAATAGATGAAAAAACACAGTTCTCATTAAGTTGGTAACTATGTTACTTGGGTTTATCGACAAAATAATATTATCTTTCTTGAGCTCCCTCGAGCTCTATAAGCCCCATTTTTTCCCCCTATTGTGGAGTCATAGCCCCCCATTGTTTTTTCCTGCTCTTTCTATAACTCATGATGTATTTTTTTATTATCATTCAATGTGCAATTTTACATATTAAATATTTTGTCTTTTAGCCATTCATCATATACATACACAATATTAATTTAGGAATCAAAACTCGGTTATTGCATATGAGGATGGAACTATTATATAATATTTCAAGCGGGGAGATAGAGTGGGAGATAGAGAGTGTGGGAAGAACCTAACCTGAGTGATGCTACGTGGTTGTTGGTCCAGTTCTAAAGTATTTATCTAGGGGAAATGGATATCATTCCTTTAGGGATACTCCTTCCTTTGGTGACAGTCCTTTTTTTTTGACATTTAGGGAGATAAGGGGAGATGCCTAACCTTTTCTTAGCCTTTCCTTACCTTAATTTAAAAGGAGGGCATTATTTTTCTATCTAGTTCCTCCACATATCTAACTTTATTAATTTACAATTTTTTTTGTATTTTTTAATTAATTATTTTGAAAAATCAAGATTTAATTGTTTTACTTAATAAACATCTAAAGTTATTAGGTAATATTAAATTATTTTTTGGATAGTTGCTTGGGTTCAACATTACTTCATAATGGAAGCTGGGGCCTGCGGCTAGGGTTTCTCGGGCCGTAGGCCCCTCATTTTTACTATTCCCTTCAGATGCCTGAGTGCAAATTTATCTACGACCTCCTTAGGCCTAAAGCCATCTTTGCCTCAACATTTTCTCCTGATTCAAAGTCTACCTTTCATGGTTTTTCTTGCTGGGAGGTCTCCTTTCTTCCCATTCTTTGATCTTGGTGCGCAGATCGGGCTTCTTTCTGGAAGGTGGCAACGACCCATCATTTCTTGGTGTTGCAGTTTTGTTGCCTTGGTTCTCTTTCTTTTCTTAGTTCAAGTCCTTTTCTCGGATCCGTTCTTCCATTGAGTGGGCTTCAGTGAAATAAACCTATGTTTGCTTGGTCGTTCTTCCGTTGGAGTTTTCTCTGGGAGCAGATCTGTTTTTCTTTTGGATTCGAGCTACAGTCATGCTTATGGGTGCATCTACGAGTGTGTCGCCTGATCATTTTTTTCATATCTTTGTATTTCTCGGAGAGATATCTACTTTATTTCGCTCCTTATTTGTGGCTCCTCTCTCTCATTCGTGTAGATCGGTCTCTCCTTTCTGGATGAGGTGAATTTTTCTGATGGAGGTCATGTTTGTTGGTGCGGTTCTACTAGAGTTGTAGTATTCTCACATTGGATCTATCATTGGCCCATCCTGTGTTGTTTCAGGGTTTCTGGAAGTCTTTCCGTTGGTTTTCTCTATGGGTGGCCTCTCCTTTGGTGGGTTATCATGATGCTTCTTTGTTCTCCCTTTTTTGTTTCAGGTTCGTTTAGGGTCAGATGCATACCCTCTGCTTTGTGGGTTTGGCTGCAATTTTTCTGGTGTCGAGTTTCAGATCCTTTGTAGTTGTAGTTTGGAGTTTTGGATCCTCTCTTTTTTAGAGATATATGTATGTCACTCTGATCTAGTTTGTCCTTCATCTGGGTTTTCTTTGGGGTTCATCTTTCTTTCTTCTCTCGGTAGGTTTTGGGGGTATTCTCTCATTAGTTTGCAGTTCCTCTCTCTGGGATTTTTAGTATGTTCAGGGTTTTATGTATGCCTAGATTATGAGGGAGCTTCATACCACTCTGACCTGGTCCATCTAGTCACCAATGTTGGTTTTTTCAGGGTTTGATGTATGCCCAGTTGATGTGGGAGCTTCATATTGCTTAGACCTAGTCCATATTGTCTCCAAGGTCTTTTGTTTAGGACTACTCTTTCGGTGTGCTTCTCTGTGGTGGATTTTCGTGTGGTTATCTGGACATATATTGTTTCTTTCATCAATGTTCTCATCTCTTTTTTTTGTATGCTTAGTTGTGGCTTATCAGCCGACTCATTAGCCTCTTCCAAATTTTATTTTCCGACCTAAGTTTTTTCCCATGTTTGGTTCGTGCTTAAAGAACCTACAAAATGTAATTTGGTTCTCTCTAGATGAATAGAATTACTCTTTTTTCTAAAGAAAATAAAACATTTAAATTTATTATATTTATATTTATTAACATTAAATGTTAAAATCCCCGGATGGGGTGCTACGTAGAACAGGGAGGACATGCGCAGATGAACTAGGCAGGGCCATAAATACTGGCCACCATCTCCCATATCCTCATCATTAAGATGGGAGTGAGCCCGAGCAGCCAAAACCATGAGACGAGGCCTCTCACACGAGTGAAGAGGATGGAGGACCAGCGCATTAAGAGCATAGCCTTAATGGCCAAGGAAGTCATAGTCACCTTCATCCTTATCATTCAATCTGATGGTTATGCAATGAATTTGGGAGTTGAAAGGTCGAAGGCCGAACCTTCAGAGTGTTGGAGTAGGGACACTTACCCATTTGGCATTTTGGTTATAGCTCTGCTCCTCTACATGCCGAGAGAAAGAGAATGGCCTCGCAGAGGGGCTGCGTGGTATGCATTTGACTCCCACAAAAAGAGGCAGAAGAATTTTGAAAGAGAGTTGGCCATGGAACGCACTCAGAGAACCAGGAAGCCTTGGACACCTCCCATGGATCATGTGGAGAAGATTGTTCTGGATGAACCCATCCAGGTTCCTCCAGAACATATCCTCTTCACTGTTCTAGATAATTAGGATCCCCCGACCTGTTTCATGGATGAAGCCAAGCCTCAAGATCCAGGAACGATGCACAGTCACAAGGAAGGTGACCCAACATGGGAACACACAACTTGATACATCGAGGAAGAATTCCCGGGCAAGACAGAAGAAAAGACAAATTCAACAAGCGATGAACTTTCAGAGGAAGCGGCTCAGCAGGACAAGCAACAAGGACAGCAAGGCGACATCGCAAATGAAGAAACGGAGGGTAGCGATGCACAGAAGCCAATTCCCCTCTCCTCCACTCAGGGAGAATGGCAGGACCAACCTCCACTCCTCCACCTAGAGCACCTGGAACTGATCTTTGAAACGTGCATCATTGTGGATGACCAAATCTACAGGGCCATCTAAGTCAGCCAATGCCTAGACATGATGTACGTTGCATACTCCAACACATCTCCAAGCCAACAATGCCCTACGTGCGCACAACTCTTCGTGCTTCCAGCCAGATTGGGAAAGAATGATGAAGTTAATGAGGACACCGGGTAACTGGTTCCATGAATGTTCATAGTTAGAAATTTTCTTTTGTTTCGAAATAGAGCTCTAGCTCAGTTAGACTATCATTATGCTACCAGTAGTAAACTATGGAACAAACTCAAACTAATGGCAACCATACGTCCTAGTTTCCTTCGGGCAGGACAGATGGCCGCCTGGTTCTTTTTGTGTGAAAACAAGTGGCATGGGACAACTAGTTGTCCCGATTTCCTTTTTAGGAGGGACAACTGACACTCCAAAAGACTCTGTAAAGATGAAATTTTAATATAACAGGATCCTCCCCTTTTTAACTTTAAAAAAAAAAAAAACATTAAATGTTAAAAATAATATAAATAATAAATATAAAATTGAATTAAAAAAGAGTTAAAAAAATAAAAATAAATAAGAAATCTCTTTCAATAAATTTAGGATGTTTGTGCTTCAAATATTAGCACAATATGCATCATATATTTACCTTCATTTATAATCATTCAAAAGAAAAGTCAACAAATCCAACATTTGGTAGCTTAGGCATGATGTGTTCATAATCAAGGTGAGATATCTAATCTTTATTGTGTCCATTATGGAAAGCATGGACATGAGGAAAAGACATGTAGGATCCCATGGGAGAAGATGAAAGAAAACATGAACAAAAGGAAGGAAAAGATAAAGCTCAAGAAACCTTCTTAATATGTTATTGCTCATTGCAATATGCAATATTGACATAAATGAATATTTGTTAAAAACTTCATTTTCTTCTTGGAGAGATGTTTGTTGCTTGACATTGGCGCAACTTACCACATGAATTTTCAGAGAGGCATCTTTGAAGAATTGAATGACAATGTAGATGGTGTGGTAAACTTTGTATATGGTTTTGGTCTCAAACCTATAGGAATTGGCACAATCATGATCAAATTGCATGGATTCCTATATTTTGTTTTGCATAATTTTCTCTATCTTCCTGAATTGTGGAGGAACTTGCTATCTCTTGTGCACATTTAATAGCAAGGCCATACTATTCACATATTTGTTGGAAAAGTTGAAATAAGGAGGTCTTTCGACAACATGGTCATCATGAAAAGATGGGAGGATGAAATATTGTTGAATTTGAAAGGGAAATTTGCACAAACACATAATTTTTCATGCCTCTCTTGCCATGATGAAGGTACATTGTCTTCTAGTCTCTTGTGGTATGCTAGATTTGGGCACATAAATTATGATAGTTTTCCTGTGTTGAAGAGAAATTGTGTCTCTAGTTTAGGGACTTGAAGCAATGTGAGGCAAGTATCCTAGGTAAAGACAACAAGCAACATTTTCATGATTCAAATTTGCGAGCATGTAGAAAGCTAGAGTTGATACACTCTAATTTATGTGGCCATGTGCCTATTCCATATACTTTTGGTAATAAATATATCATGACTTTTATTGATTACTACAACAATAAGTGTTGGGTTTATTTGTTGAAACATAAATCTCGATCATTTGAAACATTTAAAAATTTCCATTTATGGATGGAAAATGAAGTTCAATCTCATACTAACATTCTTTGTTTCGATAATGGAGGGGAATGTACTTCAAATGATTTTGAAATCTGTCTTCACCAACATGGGATCAAGAATCAAACCACTATTCCATACAATTGTTAGTAGAATCTTGTAGCAGAAAGAATGAACATGACACTCTTGAACATGGTACATTCAATGCTATTTTTCAAGAATGTGAAGTTGATGTTTTGGTATGGTGTAGTCCTATGTGTAGTATATGTCAGAAACATTTGTCCATACCATGCTCTTGGGAACAAGGATCGTTATGAAATGTGGTATGTTCATATTTCTTTGGTGACACATATTAGTGTCTTTGGTTTCACATGTTATACCTTAATTACTAAGAAGAAAAGAAACAAAATTGGTGAAAGGAGTTGAAAGTGAATCCTCTTGGGGTACTCAAATACCACCAAGTCATATCATATTTATGATGAGGTAAAGAATAATTTTATTCTTTTTAGAGATGTGATTTTTCTTGAATCTTCCAAGGATGACAAAAGCGTTGAGAAGAAACATGATCACTTGGATAGATTCACCCATGCAAAGACATATCACAAGTTTGATGATGAGATTCCACATATTGAAAGGGGTATTCCTATATTGGATCAATATTTGGAATCTCGTTTTGAAGTGCCTTGTCGCCATCATGTAGAAGATCCAACCACTTCATCAAAGTAGGAATTTTAATTAAATTATGTTGTTGTGGTATAGTCCCCCCTATAGATAGGTGAAACCCCCCTTTAGATCAAGACCCTTTCTTTGATCCAAAGACAGAAGAAAACAAATGGACACTAACTTCCCTTTAGACCTACTTCAACAATCAAAGTAAGAGGAAAGAGATGGGTGGCATACCTTTCTATGATGGTTGTCCTCATTGCTCCAATATTTGACCTTGTTGACCAAGCTCCTACGCGGAAGATAGGACCTGCAATGAACAAAGAGGAATCTCCTTTCTTCTACACTATATTGTTAGGTGACAATAGATCTATCTATGATGACTTTAAAAACAATAGACATGCATGTACCAAGTGACACAAAACATGAAGGGAATAGGACTAGTTATGTATTAATAGAAAGCCATAGTGAAGCACTTACAATCCAATGTTGATGTTGTAGCATCTCCTCTAGGATCCCCTATCTATCCCTCTCCTGAATGTCTCAATATCAGAATTATGATGCTCTCATGGATTCTCCTCCCTTTTCTCCTTCGAATTCCCTCACTATATAGGAGATAGAGGCTTAACCACCATGAAGTATTTTGGGAAATGGTTGAGGATTTTTCTCCATAATTTGGGATTTGGTTCCTAAGATGGAGAAAAGAGATATGGCTCGAATCATTGACCTCATCTTCTTGAAACTGACCCTTAGAATAAGGCGGGCTAGCCATAACTACCTCTAACCACTTCAACGCTCCCTCAACACTGAGCATAAATCATTGACAACACTCCCTATACATAGGCAGGGGAGCATTAACAAGAGTTCAATACTCCATGTACATGGGAATAAGAGGGTTGACCTTCAAAAATGGTCAAAATCTCAAGGTAAAAGGCATTATTTAGACCTTCTCATGATGAATTTTTCTCCTCCACAATGACTAGGGATTATGACAAATGTTCTTCCATGGTGTCAAAGTTGTGACACTCAATAAAGTGCATGCGACACTTAGTAAGGTGCATACAACACTTGATAAAGTACATGCAACACTTAGTAAGGTGCATATGACACTTGATAAAGTGCATGGGACACTTAGTAAGGTGCATACGACACTTACAACACTTAAGTATGACATTTGTTGGTGTGACATTTAGGTGTGTAACAGATGTGATTGTGAGGATTGAAAGGATAAACCTTGATGGGAATGCAACACCATCTCAATTAGTGGAGAAACCTAGACTATAAAAAAAGTGTCCAAAGTGGCTCATATATACACTTGAAAGTGTTCGTCCTAATGAGCTTGGAAATATAGGAACCAAAATCTCAACAAGATAATATGATGGAGGTGATGTAAATATGGATGTTTCATAATATTGTGAATTGAATTTATCTACTAACTTTGAACCAACTTCATTTCAAGAACTTTTTTCTCATTATGAGAGGAAAGAAGCCATGCAGAAGGAATATGATGCTCTATATACATTTTAAACCTTTGTAGTATAGAAATACACACACAATTATTTATAAAACATAAAGAAAACAATATAATTCATGCACAATACTCACAAATTTACCCTGGAAACTGATGTTTCATAATATTTTGAATTGAATTTTTCCACTAACTTTAAACCATCTTCATTTCAAGAAGTTTCTTCTCATTATGAGTGGAAAGAAGACATGCATAAGGAATATTATGCTCTATATACATTTTAAATCTTTGTAGTATAGAAATACACACACAATTATTTATAAAACATAAAGAAAACAATAGAATTCATGTACAAGACTCACAAATTTACCCTGGAAACCCTTAACCAAGAAAACCAACAAATGTTTAGAGCCACACCTCTAACTCTAATTGTATTAACTTCACCATTTACAAATAAAATATAGTTGATTATGCGACATCTAAAAACTTAATCCATTGATTTTGATTAGATTACAACCTTATTTCCTTAACTGAAGTTAGAAAACTATGGGTTAGAAAATCGTGTGGAAGAACTACCCAAAATGGACCAAAAAATCACAAAAAAAAAAAATGGGGAGCTCTATCGCCCCCTTACGACCCCCTCAGATAGGGTGGGTTTTCAGTCCCCCTATGACCCCCCTTTCTGCACCCAACACATTCAAATTGTGTGTGGGGATAACCATGCAAAGAATATAAAACCTACCCAACATTCTCTCACTTGTTGTTTTCTTTGAATATAGGGGCTCGAGGATTACATGATCAACAATTTAGGGAAACCATGCCCATTTCTCCTCTGCACCAAGAGAAATTCTTAGTACTTATACACTTTGTCAATGAATCTAGAATATTCTTCAAATTCTCCACCTTCACTAGAAGCACCTTCTTGACTTCAACCATGTCTCTCACAAAGTGATATTGAACATCAATGCACTTTGTATTAGAATGATAAGTGGAATTGTTTGCTAGAAAAATTGCATTTTGACTGTCACAATCCAACCTTACAACTTGTTTTACAAAAACAATACCTAAATACAATCTCTATAAGCATACAACTTCCTTACTTGCATGATTGACTTCCATGTGTTAAGCTTATATAGTTGAGAGTGCAACTACAAATTGTCTCTTTCTCCTCCAAATAAGCTAAACACATAACCACTTGTAGATATTCTATGATCCATATCTCCATCCTAGTATGCGTCAACAAATCCATGTATGTCCAAAACTCTGACTGTACCATGTCTTCCTTGGTAGAAAAATCTTTAATCTATAGTGCCATGTAAATATCTAAAACCCCTCTTTACAGTTGTCCAATGCTCCTTCCATGTTTTTGACATATACTTGCTCAAAATTTCCAATGAATGTGTAATGTCTGGTCTAGCACAAACCATTGCATACATTAAATTGATAAGGGCACTTGCATAAGGAACATGAGACCTGTACTCTTCATCTTAATGTTTCTTGGGACACTAATTTGTAGATAAATTTACACTTATAGGAATAAAGACCTTGACCAATTTACATTCCTGCATATTAAACCTATCGAACATTCTCAACATATTTCCTTTGATTCTATAATATTCCAGATATAAAAAGTATTTGGAACATAAATAAAATGCTAGAAATGATAGATAAACAACAATATAACCAGAACAACACCACAATAACACTGAAATGATATCAGAATAACACCAGAAAGAGCACTTTGATTCTGAGAGCAATGTTCACTTGCCTCTTCGAGGGGGAAACCTCCAGTCGAGCAGAGATATATTAAAATAATATCCAAGCTAGGATTCACATACCTTCTACTCCTATTTATGCTAAATATGTCTATCAAAAGAACCATCTAGAGGAAGATCCTTCTAGAAGCGGAAGCTTCTATTAGGTCTTCTTACATTCGACTTATTCTACCTTATTGCAAGGCCTTATTAATATTGAAATTTATTACATCCGAATATATTTTTCTACCTATGTGATGGGTTAGGTCCCTAACATGTCCTCCCCCTTAAAAATATCCTTGTCCTCAAGGCTTAAGATGTGGAAATTGCTGCAGAATGGTAGATAGTTCCTAAGTGGCATCTGCTAGAGTTGTATCTTTCCACTGGACTAACACTTCCTTGATGGTTCGCTGATGTAGGAGATGCTCACGCTGGTCCAAAACTGCTTGTGGTTGTATCCAAATGGATCCTTCTTCGTCCAACTCGGGAAGGTTGGTTTGAGTTTGGCACTTAGTTCCAATCACCTTCTTTAAGCACGAAACATGAAAAACAGGATGTATCTTAGAATGACTGGGAAAAGATAACTAATAGGCCACCTATCCCACATGCTTGAGAATGATATAAGGACCATAAAATTTGGGTGCCAACTTCTTAACAATGGTCGAACTTGAGGGAATTTTGCTTGTAAGGTTGCAGTCGAAGAAACACCCGATCCCCTTCTGTAATTTGACATTCAGAGCAACCTTGATCTTCTTGTTGCTTCATGTGATTCTGGGCCATGACCAAATTCTCTTTGAGGGTACAGAGAATAGCCTCTAGAACTGTAAGTGTTTGGTCAACCGACTGGACCTTCGAGACACCTAGTAAATATGAGAAAACTGAAGGTGGCTTTTGTCCATATATCGCTTCAAAAGGAGTCATGTGGGTAGTTGTATGGTATGAAGTGTTGTACCACCATTCATCTAGGGGTAACCATTGATCCCATTGATTTTTATTTACCGATGCAAAACACCTCAAATATGTTTCCAAACACTTGTTGACAACTTCAGTTTGACCATCATGATAAGTTGTGATAATATGCAATTGGGTGCCTTGAAGCTTGAATAGTTTTTGCCAAAAAATGCTGGTGAAAGTTAGGTCACAATCAAAAATAAAAGAATGTGGCATGCCATGAAGCTTGAAGACCTGATCCATGAAAAGTTGAGCCACAGTGGATGTTGTAAATGGGTGTTGAAGAGCACAAAAATGAGCATACTTGGAAAGGCGATCGACTACCACCATGATGACTGATTTATTTCCCGATTTAGGTAAGACTGCAATAAAATCCATACGGATATCCCTCCAAATGGCAGGTGGAATCAGAAGCAATTGTAGTGTGCCATGAGATTTGACTGTTTCTCCCTTGTTGCATTGACACACATCACATTCAGATACAAAATTACGAACGTACTATTTCATACCATCCTAGAAAAAATAACATTTGACCCTGTCATAGGTTTTGGTAACCGGAGTGCCCAGCTGTGGGTGTAGCATGAAGCTCAGAAATTATCGTGGATTTAAGTTTTGACTGTTTAATTAAATACAAATGACCTTTGTATCGAATCTCATCATGGAACCAAGAGTACCTTGGGGAAATTGGAGAATTGGACTACAACTATTGTATCAGATGCAAAATTTTGGGATCGTGTAGCCATTCTTGGTGAATGACTTGGAGCCAATCTGGCACAATGAAGGAGAGAGAAAAAAGGGATCCTTCATATTCATATTTTAGGGAATGTGCATACACAACCACATTGTCTTTGTCTTTATTGTAAATGATCTCATAATCATATCCAAAGAGATTAGTCACCCATTTTTTCTTCTCTGGGGAGGAAATGCGTTGTTCCAGAAAATACTTGAGGCTTTGATGATCTGTCTTAAATTGGAAGCGTTTCCCCAATAGATAAGGGTGCCATAGATCAACGACATGAAAAATAGCCAACATTTCCTTTTCATAGATTGATTTGCCCAAATTTCATTCAGATAGTTGTTTGCTGGTAAAGGCCAAAGGCCAACCCTCTTGCATAAGGACATCACCAATTCCTTTACCTGAAGCATCACATTCTAGGATAAAGGTCTTTGTGAAATCAGGAAGGGCCAAGACTGGAGTGGTGCACATGGACATATTCAAGGTTTGAAAGGCCTGAGCAACTGTTGGAGTCCAAGTGAAAGAATTATTTTTAAGGAGTGCAGTGAGAGGTGCCACAATCTTTCCATAATTCTTAACAAACTTGTGATAATAACCTGTTAAGCCCAGAAATCCATGCAAGATTTTCAGATTCTTTGGGTGAGGCCAGTCTTGCATAGCTTCAATCTTTTTAGGATCCACCCTAATGTTGTCCTTGCCAACAAGATGACCCAAGTACTCGACTTCTGAGGCGCCAAAAGAACATTTAGATTGTTTCAGGAAAAGTTGGTGCTAATAGAGTAGATGGAGAACTCGATCCACATGAGCAAGATGGTCTATCCAGGTTTTGTTATAGATGAGGATATCATCAAAGAAAACTAAGACAAAATGACGGAGAAAAGGATGGAAGACATGATTCATGAGGCTTTGGAAGGTGGAGGGGGAATTACACAAGCCAAAGGGCATGAACAAAAACTCATAGTGGCCCTCGTGAGTTCTAAAGGCAATCTTAGTAATTTCTGCCTCTTTCATATGGATCCGGTGGTAGCCAGAATGAAGATCAAGTTTAGTAAAGAAATGGGCACCACTCAATTCATCCAAGAGGTCATCAATGACAGGAATGGGAAATTTGTCTTTAATTGTGAGTTTGTTGAGGGCATGGAAGTCAGGACACATGCGACAAGAACCTTCTTTCTTCAAGACCATGACCACATGAGAAGAGTAGGGGCTTGTACTAGGGTGGATAACTCCTGCGTTAATCAGTTCTTGAACCATTTTCTCATTTTCATTTTTTGGGGAAAAGGGGTGGTGATAGGGATGAATATTGGGAGGAAGGCTTCCTAGTACAAGGGGAATGGAATGATCATGAACACCATGGGAAGGAGGGAGTCCCTGGCGAGTGGAAAATACCACTTGATGTTTAGAGAGGATGGATTGGAGATATTGTGGAACAGAGGGTGTCTTAGTTGCTTGTATGGCATGGAGTTGGGAAATAATACCAGAATGGCCTTTTTTGAGCAACTTTTCCATGCGATGGGAACTAATTATCTTAGGTGAACTGAAAATGATGCCTTGGAACTTATATTGTTGGCCCTCCTGGGCGAATTGCATGGTTAATTCCTTAAAATCCATGAGAATGGGACCCAACGTCCTTGGCCAGTCTGCACCCAACACAATGTTACAAATGCCCATATCGATAGAAAACATATGATATTTCAGGTGGTAGTCACCAATTTGGAGACGCACATTTTCACAACGCCCTCCACATTTCATGGAGTTGCCATTGGCAATAATGATTTGTGTTATAACCCTATGATTCATAGGATCAACCAGTTACTGAAATTTTATCCCTTTAGTGTTTTTTGGGTTACAAATAATGTTTCATTCTGCAAATGATTTGCAAAGAAAAGAAAAGGAAAAAGAAAAGAAAAGGAAAGGAAAAAGAAAAGAAAAGAAAAAGAAAAGAAAAGAAAAGAAAAGAAAAGATAAAAGAGGGTATAAAAGAAAATGGATAAAGCCTCATGCAATAATAATGACTTGATCCATACAGTTTAAACATGGACAAGTCCTTTTGAATTTATGTTGATAGGACTAGTGAATAAGCTTGGCTAAATTGTTTAATCTTAGCCAAGTAGTTAGGTTAGTTAGTGAATAAATTTGATCAGACTGTTTAATATTGATCAAATAGCCCCAGCATAGAGTAATTTCTTAGCCCAATAGTCTAATATGGGCTAAATGTGTAGGTAGGTAGGATAGAAAATAGGCTAGCCATCTTTTCCTTCAATAAAATATGTATGATGATTGATGAAATTCATGGTTTTGATGTTTGAAGTGGTTTCCTAACCCCATAGTGAAAAAAGGAAAGGGAAGTAGCACATAAAACCCACAAAAGAGCACTATCCTAAGTTTTCACTGTGCATTTTGATTCACACCCAGAGTTTAAAGAGAACTCACAGATCTACGGTTGATCTAATGGCACCTAGATCTACGAATGAGAAGAAATTTCAGACCCCCCCCGACCGTTCTACCTTTAACGGTAGGGGCGGGGGGGGGGGGGGGGGGGTCTGATATGGGTGGTTTTCCCAGCGGTCCCCATCATAGTGTGTCACCAATCCATTACGTTGGACCCCCTCCACTCTAAACCATTTATTGCCTACCGCCCCTCCGACATTCTGCCATACTGACATTGTTTTACCACCGCCGCCTCATGACATCATTCCCCACTATCATGTCGTCTTGTGATGTCATTTTCCAGTATCTCCTCTTATAAGTCCTGTCCCATTACTATGCCAGTATATTCCACTCCATTCACCTATCACATGTCATATCCCATTCACCTATTCTCCAGTCACCACCCTTCATGTCATCCTGGCACACCCATCACTCGTCCTTTACTTGCCATCTCATATCTCGAGTGATCTGCTGGCCATTTAATACAGACTAACATATCCGTTAGCTTGTTGACCTGTCCCCTGCACCCAACAAACACCCGTTCACCCAAATTTAATCCCGTCTCTGCCCTTTTTCGCACTGCTCACACTCTCCACACACTAGAAACTCATTTTCCCTCACCATTTCATTCAGCGACCCAACCATAGCCATTACCCGCTAACGTTTTTTGTTTCAAATTGAAGGTACCTATTGAAGTTATGGCGCCAAAGTCCAGACAATCAGAAATCAAGGAAAATCCTTTCCTTCTGCCTCCTATCGATCTCGACTGGATCCCTCTGGCCGACAAAGACTACCTCATCTTCGAGCCAAGATGTGATTTTGATTTCGCTGAGCTATATTCATGGCTCAAAGATATTTTCCTTGACCAGAGTGATGAGATTGGACTCTAGGAGTCCAATCTTCCACTATACATGTTTCCCCAGATTCACCATTTCCCTGAATTCACCCTCAAGTGTCAAGCACAGTACCTCCCCGATGAGAGAACTATCGTGTCATCCTCCGGAGAAACCCTGTTCGCTACCACTTCTGAAGCCATTGACTAGATGTTGCAAATAACTAGAGCCGAATCCTTCTCTCCTTTAACTCTTGAGGTCCTAACTGACATGTATTAGAAATTGTCTTTTTCGTAGAGAGCATAGATCTTCAAACTATTGATCCCTAAGAACACCCCAATACCCAAAACAAATCCCCCCTATCGATCATCGATTTTCTTAGTAAAGGGAAATCAAATCATTTCTTCCCTCTGCAACCTACTTGGATACTACTCAGATGAATGGGTAGATGAGCCAATCTTGGGGTACCTATCTATTTTTTCCACCGAGGGAAGTCCCACAGTGCAGTTCGACTACAATGTTTTCCTAGCTGAAAATATTCACAATCAGTTGTTCAAAGTTCCCACAGAGGGCATGTTCCGGTATTCTTCAATACTGGCTTACATGTTCATATTATTTCAAGCAAATAAACTCTCATTCCCCATGTAGAAATTGGACCAGGACGACAAACCACAGCCTGTCACCTTTTGGACTTCATTACTAAGAAGGAATTCGAAAGAGTTCAGTTTCAAACAATTCGTAGAGCAGTTTTACCATCCAGTGAAAAGTATGCTCAGTGGTATGCAAGAGCCGAGGATAAATGAAGAGATCCAAAGAATTCTACACCTCTCGGACCTCTCCAAGATGGGAGACTAGTATCTGTATCAGAATCACAAGGAAATCAGAATATATGGATGTGAGTTAGCTCCTTATAAACTTCCCATATATGTTTCAGTTAGGATATTTTCCTTGGAATACATCAGGAAAATGATCAATTCAGATGACATACATTTTATGTCTTTGAAGAAGAAACAATAGTTGAGAATTAAAGGGCAGATAGGACCCTTTATCTACAACAGTCGAGGTGTCAAGCAAGAGGCAGACAATCTATTAAAGGAAATGAAATTTGGCACCATTTTCCTTTGTCACTATGATCTGTGTGGGATCATTGTAGAGATGAGATCGAAGAATAAAATTTCCCCTTATGTTCATGCACCCAAACCAGAGAACGAGAAATTTTTGAACCAAACAAAGTGGGAGGCGAACACTCTAGAAGACACTAAACAACAATCTCCTTCAGTCATTATTTCACAAACAACTACACCACAGATGCCCAAGGAGAAAAGACCCAGAAAGGATGCCTCGCCTTCAGTCATTGAAGTGTCAGTAGAGGATTTCCAGGTGTACAAGAAAAGGCCTAAAACCATTCACACAACTGACAAGTCTAGAGAGGAAGAGACCCAATCTACCACAGTATTCGAGGGGGAGCATTCATCACTTTTATTAAGCAGTCATCAGATGATTTCTACTTCTTCCTCAAAGAAGCAGACCGATACCACTATGACCACCCAACCTCCACCAATATCTGCAAAGATGAGTATATTTGAAAAGTATGATTTGATTAAGAAGAAAAAAGAGATGCTGACCAACAACACCTATGCTCAGTTCTAGAAGCAAACATCCACAACACAACACAGATTGTTATCATCTTTTGATACAGAGAAAGGGAGAACACACATGGCATTTTTGCAGGCACAAGTGCCCCACCCAAAGGAAATCACTGATTACAAAAGGGAAACATTTGAGTTTAACACCAGAGATGTACATCCAGCTAATCATATGGATTTACACAGGCAGATTAGAGAAATGGTTTTCTCGACATTGGCTAAGGCTTTCGCTACTACTATAAAATTACAGGTTTCTCTGAACAATGTTCAGACTCAGTTAAAATTGGAAAAGGTATCCTCTTTTGCCAAAGATAACAGGATTAAATATTTGGAAGAATTAGTGCTCAAAATTGGGTATGACCCCTCAAATGTGAAAGTAGCTGAGGAGATGCTCAAGAAAAAGAATGCTGACATAGCATCTCTGAGGAGGCAGCTAAAACTACCAGCTACAGAAGACTCACAGGCCAAAGAGATAGCTGAGACAAAAGGTGAGAAGGAGGAGATGCTAAAATTGATCATGGAACATAATGCTTAGATAAAAGAGATGGAAGAAGAGATAGAGAGGTTATTAAAGGAGAAGGAACAGGTAAAACCCATGGAATTTATCCCACTGAGTGCAATTCCCCTCACAGGAGTTAGCACAACAAAAGCATCAACAACCACCACAACAGAAATTCCATCAACCACCCCACTGACAGCTCTAGAAAAATTTGTAGATCTAACAAAATCAATGGAGGAGATGACCCTACAAGGAATGGAAATCAATAGACTGAACAAAGAGATAGAGAATCTCTAGGAGCTTAAGTCTTCCTACCATACAATCTACAACATTGAGAGAAAAACATCCGAAAATCTCAAATAGGAAATACAACAGTTGCAAAAGAAAATAGTGGTGGGTAAAACACTAGTAGAGGCCAAGGAGAACATTTGGATGGATATCTTCAAATCCATAAATACAATTTGGCCCATGGTTCAAATTATGTTTGAACAACATGAACTAGTGTTGAGGAGCAGGTAGGCCATCGAAAAGATAAAAGGAGAGCTGGGGGAAATGCCCACAGAAGTGAATGAAATCATTAAGTTTATGAATTCGAAGACTAGGGAAGAGCTGGAAGACTTTAATATTGAAGATAGGACAGAAACTATCCTCAAAGTTAAAAGAGTTTTGACCAAAAGAGGATTAATGTTGCAGCTGGAGGAGAAAGTCTAGAACATGGACATCGGGGTTCAAAGATTTTTCAGCAGGATTGGTGTTTTGAAAAAGAAAGGTCTTCTTGGTTTATTAGTCCTAAATGATAAGCTAATGACCTTTTCTCACTAGAAGAAGAAGATTGCCATAGTGGCCAAGGACAGTTCCAAGTTTTCAGGAATACAGGGTAGCATAACAGGCAAGGCATTTCTATAAACTTTGAAGCTAGACCTCAGTATCCATGACAAAATCAAGTATATTTTCATCACCAAGCCCACTTTTGCCAAATATGCAGAAATTGATGAGATCTACTGAAGACTGCTCAAAGTCAGCATTCCAAGTCAACAAAGATGGGAGGAGTTGTGCAATTTGATCGAATAAGGGATGAGGTGTGGAATTTGAGTCAACATGAAGCGCATTCAAAGTCAAGTGAATGACTCATCAGCGGTTTTCGCCAAAATCCCATCAAGAATCTGACAGATCATCGACAGTTCCTACAATTTTGTATTTTGTTACTTAGTTAGTTAGATTTAGGATCTGCCACGTCTTGATCATTAATGACAGGGTTGTTTGTAATTTTTGTGATAAATACTTTAAACTTCGAAGTATTGAGGGTTGATCTTTACGCCCTAGCAAGCTATAAGCACTGTAATTTTTATCAAGAGATCTTCCAGTAATACAAATGGATGTTTCACAGGATTCCTGCGTGTTAATTGTTGGTGACGTTTACTCCTTCATTGAATGTTTTATCTCTCTCAGTAATCAGTTTTGTTTTCTAAATCTGATCATTTAAAGTAGCCAAAGTTGCAGAATTTATCTTCGTATGCTATGTTTATGACTTTTGAAGATCTAAATGTTTATCTTTTAATGTTATAATAAAGAAATTCTTAGTTGCTTCTTTATTCTAATTGACTATCTCACCTTTTCTGCTACCCATCATTTTATTCCAAGGAATCCAACAGTTGCATTATCCTGCCCTATGAAAATACCTTTTAAAATCTGTTCTTTGGTCTCAGACTTTATAAAACAAACCCCATATCCCAATGGATGCGTGAACCCTATTTCAGGCAATTTACAAAACAAACAACACAACCCTATTTATTGAACTAGCCTATTATATGAAATCTGAAACATAGTTAAATCATACAAAGAGATCCCTCTCTGAAACTAGTAGGGATAGATCCCAGTTTCAAAGTGGTTGGATAAAGTTTCCTCTGATAAATTTCTTCTACCTCCCGAAAACCTATGGAAATTTATAGAGCGATAACATAAATAGCGACCATACTAGGGAACTGAACAAACTTTCAATCCCACGATTCCTTTTCCCCTAGTTAAGAGAACTTTATTTCTAAACGAATCATTAAAATATATATTGAAAGAGATAATGTTCAAAAGTTGTTAAAACTTTGTATATATTAGTCTAAGTGTCATAAAAAAATTGAAAATTTTGGCTCCTAAAAGAACTTAAACCAGATCTCACCCAGATCCAGAACCTACAATCGCAATAGACAATCCAGAAAAATTACTCAGAAAGAAAAACATTGCATAAGGTTTCGAGAGTCACAACCCTCTTCATAGATCCCCTTCTCTTCAAGAGAATCTTTTTTCCCTTCAGGATCTTGAGTTTGATATTTCTTTAGAACAAATCCTCTTTAGAACAAAGTCTGATAGCTTTGTAAGTGAAACCGTTGTAGATCAAACCATCCTGCAGCCCAGGACTCCTGAAATACTTTCCCCCAGACCAGACATTGATCAACGATTTCTTCAGGAATTCAACAAGTTAGAAGGTCTAATAGCAAATCTTGATCAAGCCTTGGACAAAGCTCACTTCCAACAGATAGTCGAACTTTCTTCCTTGATATCATTGCATCTTCTGTTAAACCTTAACCAGCTCACTCTGTTCCTCCTAGCCCTTCATCTTCCACAACTTCTGACACTTCCCCTCCTATTGCACAAGTTGTTGTCCAACCTCCTCCACCTATCATGGCAGCCCGATATTCTCCCTTGGTGTTGGCTGCTCCCTTACACGCCATGCCCCAGGAATATCAAACCAGACTTCCACAGTTTGATGGTACTGGGCCTCTTAATGCACAAAAACATGTTGACAAAATGAATGACTATTTTGATTTGCAGGAAGTATATGAAGCTGATGCTCAAATGAGACTCTTCGCACAGAGTCTGACCGGGGATGTTAAGAAATGGTTCAAAGCCTTACGTCCCTCTACTACAGTTGACCTTGCTTCTTTTCAAAAACAATTTCTCGTCAGATGGGAGGTAAAGAAAAACCCTCTCCAGATCTTGTCAGAATACAAAAACATCATAAGGAACCAAGGAGAGACAGTGCAAGACTACTGCACCCGCTTAACCAATCTGTACAATGCAATTCTGACAGATATCAAACCACCTCAAGGATTAGCATTAATAAAATTCCCTGATGGTTTTGATGTTGATATGTCTTATCAGTTAAGGGAAATAAATTCCACCACTCTCGAAGACATGCAAAAAAGTGTAGTAAGCGTAGAAGCGAACTTGTTAGCCAAAAGAGGCAGGCAGAGGACAGAGAGGAGGGTCACGATTAAAGAGGAGCCTTCCACTTCCTCTTCAGATGCCAAACTGGATTCCTTATCTAGAATGATGGAGAGGATGATGGAGAGACTTACTATAGCTGACATAAATCCTCCAAGGGAAAACCATGCTGCTCCTCAGATTCAGAATCCGAACTTCAGAAGAAATCTCGCCCAAATCAGGCAGAGAGATCCTAGGGATCAAAGAGAACAGAGGGGTCCTGATCAGCAGATCAGACCACCCCTTTAGGAAAATTATGTTTATGAAGGTGAGAAGATAATCGAAGAATTGGATGACACTCATATAAACCTCATGGGCGTTCACGCTGATGAATCTATTTTTCTCACTCAGGAAGAGCAAGCTATTTTTCTTCTTTCGCAAACAGAGGTAAATGAGGAAGTAGAGGAAACAGAACAATAGGCATTTGAAAATGCCATAATGGAAGTACACATGCAGTATAACCTGAGAAGCAAGAAGACCAGTGACAATCCTCCAAAGAAAGTTTCTAAAACGAAGAAAATAGTCGAGACCAAGAAAACCTCAGAAACTTCTCCCAAGAAAGTCCTGAAGAGGAATAACATCGAAGCTCCCGCAAAAGGAAAACCTACAATTTTAAAAAGGATCAAATCAGACTGAGGTTTCATCAACTAGTAAACCAAGTGCTTCTACCCAAAAGACCATGGTAGACAAATCAGAAATGCAGAGCCTAAGCAAAACTTCCACTACTTTCAGCCTTGAAGGGGAATTAGACAAACTGAAGAGTCCCATTCCTCTTTCTGAGATGATGAGTAAGAACGCTTACAGGTCTCAGGTGATTAAAGCATTGAGCATCAAGCCAGAGATAGGTACGAAGGCCTTGACTATGGGATCAACAAATCATTCAGACACGGTAAATCTTGATGATGATCAACCTGAGCTCCTATTTGGCCTAGAAGTTGATGGTCAAATTGATATCAGTGTTGTTCCCCCTTTCTACATCAGCCTGAATATCCATGAATTGATTTTACATAATGTTATGCTGGATTCAGGCACCTCTCACAACCTGATGCCCAAATATATGATGGAGAAGTTGGTACTTGATGTTACCAGACCCTAGAAGGATTTACATTCTTTTGACTCTAGCAAGGTCAGATGCATAGGACTAATTACATATTTATGTATCACTCTGGTTCAAATCCTAGAAAAAAGAATGGTTATGGATGTTTTGGTTGTAGACATCCCCCCGAAATATGGTATGTTTCTATCCAGGTCTTGGGGGGCCAAGTTGAAAGGATCATTGCAGTTAGACATGTCTTATGCCACAGTCCCAATATTTGGACAACAGAGAAGGCTGTATAGAGAGACTCTGGTGAAATACATGGTCAGGAGTCAAGAAAAGACACATAACTACCCACTATACTCTGCACACTCTGATATGGATTCCTTCATTCTGTATAATGATGGTGACCTGGAAGAACAAATTGTTCAGCTGGAAGATGATACACCTGATCCAAAAGAAGATAAAGAAATCACTGAGGTAAGAAGAACTGCAACTGTAGAAAGTGAGGAACTGCCAGTAGATTTCTGGAGCATGGATTTTGATGGAGCTGTGAGCAAGGAGGGAGTTGGAGCTAGAGTTTGTTTTCACAATAAAAAATCGAGGTATTTAGAGAGCCACTCTTACAAATTGAATTTTCAGTGCACTAACAACATAGTCGAGTACGAAGCTTTGATGCTCGTCCTGAAACTACTGAAGAAGGTTGGTGCCAAACAAATTATGGTAAGAGGTGATTTTGAACTGATTATCAAACAAATTAAAGGTGAGTATGTAGAAAAACATCCCAGACTTAGAGCTTATAGGAATGTTGTTTTGGATGCCCTTCAATGTTTCATGAAAATTAATTTGCAGGTGATGCCCAGGGGACAAAACATATTAGCAGACGAGCTGGCTACATCGGTAGCTACATGCAAGATACCTTTCTGTCCCACTCCCCAATACACAGTAGAGGTGAAGTGCAGGACGACTGTCCCAGACAACATCAGATACTGGGAATGACGATCAAATTGAAGATTTTATACAGTGTAAAAATGACTTCGAATGTACAAATATAGACTTAGAAAATGATGATGATAATGTAAATAAATATGTTTTTGAAAATGGTAGTGTGAATAAAGTATATTCAGATGAATTGAATGAAGATGAAGTAGATTATGATATTTTTCATTTAAAAAATAATGTGTTACCTAGAGGTTTAGTTCCGTTAGAGGACTTGTTTGATTTTAACAATGTTGCGAAAAAACCCAAAATTGAAGCTAGTGGTAAAGAGGTTGAAGAATGTAACATAGGGATAGAAGAGAAGCCCAAGATGATAAAGCTTTCCAAATCTTTACCCCTTGAAAATAAACTCAAATACATTGAACTGTTTAAGGAATATGTAGACGTGTTTTCTTGGGATTATCAATATTTAGAATCTTACGACACAAGCATCATACAACATAGGATCCTGATAAAAGAAGAACACAAACCTTTTAGACAGAAACTTAGGAGAATCAATCCCAAGTTACTTCCCCTGATAGAAAAAGATATTAAAAAGATGTATGTTGCCAAAATCATAGTTCCCTTAAGATTTTCCAAATGGGTTTCTAATCTGGTTTCGACCAGAAAGAAGACTGGCGAAATCAGGCTTTGCATTGATTTCTGAAACCTAAACAAGGTCGCCCTAAAGGACAATTACCCTTTGCCCAAAACAGACCACATATTAAAAAAGGTAGTTGGGGCCAAAAGAATCTCCTTACTAGACGGTTTCTTAGGCTATAACCAGGTTCTCATCCACCCAGATGATCAGGAGAAAACAACCTTTACCACACCCTGGGGAACCTTCATGTATGTGAAGATGCCCTTTGGTTTGTTGAATGTTGGTGACACTTTCCAAAGAGCAATGGACATTGATTTTGTGGACGCGCTTGGCAGATTTATAGTCATTTATCTGGACGATGTAACAATTTACTTCCAATTTGACGAGGAACATTTAAAGCATCTCAGACGAGTGTTTAAGAAGTGTAGAACATTTGGGATCTCTTTGAATCCCAAGAAAAGCCTTTTTGGGTTAGAGGAAGGCAAGTTGTTGGGACACATAATCTCTAAGGACGGTATTTAAATATATCCCAGCATAATAGAGGCCATCTAGAAACTGGAACACCCTAGGAACATTAAAGAGTTACAATCTTTCATTGGAAAAATAAATTTCCTGAGAAGATTCATACCCAACCTGGCTGAGCTTCTCAGGAACATCACCAATATGTTGAAAAAAGACACAAAAATAAAATGGAACACTGAATCCAAGCAGTCATTTGAGCAGGTTAAGCATGCACTCACACAAGCTCCAGTTTTGATCAGTCCAGACTTCACCAAATTTTTTTACCTTTTCTCTTTTGCATATGAACACACCATCACAGTGGTACTACTATAGAAAAATGACTAAGGGTATGAACAACCCATAGCCTTTTTCAACAAATCCTTAAGAGATGTTGTGTTGAATTATAAAATAATCGAGAAACAAGCTTTTGCTCTAGTAAAAGCCATAAAGGATTTTAGAGTCTATATTCTTCGTGCCACACTATTGCTTATGTTCCAAATGCAGTGGTAAAGGATATCTTGACCCAGGATAATCCAGATGGTAGGAGAGGAAAGTGGATTGTTTTTATTCTGGAATATGATATTGAGATTAAACCTACTAAACTGGTCAAAGGTCAGGGTCTAGCAAAATTGATGGATGAATCCAATTTCCATGCTTTAGATATCAATTTCTTGGCTGCAGTCGATGAGAAGGAAGAGCAGGTGACTCCAAATGTGAAAGAGGTATTCCTAAAATCTCCATGGTACATAGACCTAATATTTTTCCTACATAATTTACAAGCTCCCCCTGGTCTAACTAAAACTAAAGATAGGTTTTTGAAAATAAAATCATTGAAATTTTGAATTCTAGAAGGTAATGTTTATTGGAAAGATCCTGTAGGTATCTTGCTTAATTGCATGTTAAAAGACGAAGATGACAAAGTTCTGCAATATTTTCATGCAGGAGACTGTGGTGGACATCTGAGTTGGAAGACAACAGCTAATAAGATTCTCAGAGTTGGATTTTACTTGCCCACATTGTTTGTCGATGTACATCAAAAAGTCACCTCATGCCATAAATGTCAAGTGTTCGAAGTTAAAAAGAAGCTCCCGCCTTTGCCCCTGAAACCCATTTCAGTTGAAGCTCCTTTCCGGCAATGGGGTTTAGAATTCATCGGAGAGATCCATCTACCTTCTTTAGGCCAACACAGGCGGATTCTCACTGCCACAGACTATTTCACAAAGTGGATCGAAGTTGTACCATGCAGGCAAGCTACTGACTCTATAATCATTAAATTTCTGGAAAATAATATTTTGTCTCATTTCGGATGTCCTAGAAAATTCATAACTAACAATGCAGCTAACTTCCGATCCAAAAATCTCATAGCGTTTTGTAGCCAGTATCACATTACTTTGGGAAACTCCACAACTTATTACCCTCAGGGAAATGGGCTAGCTTAGTCCTCCAATAAAACATTGGTGAATATCATTAAGAAGACGCTGCAAGAAAATAAGAAGTCCCGGCATAATAAGCTGGTTTTTTTGCTTTGGGCTGACAGACTAACAACTAAGAGATCAATTGGTATGTCTCCATACCAGTTGGTTTATGGCACTGAAGCAGTTTTTCATACCCCTTTGGGGGTCCCTGCCATGAAATTGTTACAAGAGATGCAAGCTGAACCAAATGATTCCCAAAGGAGAATAAATTAGATGATCAATTTGCAGCAATCCAGGGAAGAAGTATACAACAAAACCTAGGTCATCCAGGAAAACATCAAAAAGATTTTTGATAGAAGAACTAAAGAAGATGATTTTTAGTTAGGTGATTTGGTACTGAAGTGGGATTCTAGGAATGAAGATAAGGGAAAACATGGAAAGTTCGATAGCTTATGGAAGGGCCCTTACATGATTTATGCATTCATAGGAAATAACGCTTTTCTGCACAAAAACAGTGATGGAACAGACCTGCCAGGAGGACCTGTGAATGGCAGGATGCTGAAGCATTATTCACCACCCCAATAAAGTCCCTGGCCACCCATTTTTGTTGTAAAAACCATTTATTTTACTTGCAGTTTATGAGTGGGTGACTTTGATCAGATGATTGAATCCCATAGAGAAGGCCCTAAGCCACTGGACAATGTTACCATAATTTTCAAAATAAAACCAAATCAAATAGCAGAAGAAGTTATGGAGAAAATA
This sequence comes from Picea engelmannii, assembly GCA_009831015.1. Taxonomy (NCBI): domain Eukaryota; kingdom Viridiplantae; phylum Streptophyta; class Pinopsida; order Pinales; family Pinaceae; genus Picea; species Picea engelmannii. Next base: position 259,653 of record ML785321.1, on the reverse strand, counting down.
TTTCAGGACATCAAGAAGCAGGATTCTTGACACTTCACAAGGAGAGTACCATCCCTAGGTTGAGCCACTGTTATAACCCTATGATTCATAGGATCAACTGGTTACTGAAATTTTATCCCTTTAGTGTTTTTTGGGTTGCAAAGAATGTTTCATTCAGAAAATGATTTGCAAAGAAAAGAAAAGAAAAGGAAAAAGAAAAGAAAAGAAAAGAAAAATAAAAGAACAAAAAAGAAAAGAAAAGATAAAAGAGGGTATAAAAGAAAATGGATAAAGCCCCATGCAATAATAATGACTTGATCCATACAGTTTAAACATGGCCAAGTCCTTTTGAATTTATGTTGATAGGATTAGTGAATAAGCTTGGCTAAACTATTTAATCTTAGCCAAGTAGTTAGGTTAGTTAGTGAATAAATTCGATGAGACTATTTAATCTTGATCAAATAGCCCTAGGATGGAGTAATTTCTTAGCCCAATAGTCTAATCTGGGCTAAATGTGTAGGTAGGTAGGATAGGACATAGGCTAGCCAGCTTTTCCTTCAATAAAATATGTATGATGATCGATGAAAATTCATGATTTTGATGTTTGAAGTGGTTTCTTAACCCCATGGTGACAAAAGGAAAGGGAAGCAACACACAAAACCCACAAAAGAGCACTATCCTAAGTTTTCACTATGCATTTTGATTCACGTCCGGAGTTTAAAGAGCGCACATAGATCTATGGTTGATCTAATGGCGCTTAGATCTACGGCTGAGAAG
>ML785321.1:237756-258576 GCA_009831015.1 Picea engelmannii | reverse complement strand
CCCCCCCCCCCCCCCCCCGACATACTGCCATACCGACATTGCTTTACCACTGCCACCTCATGACATTATTCCCCACGTATTCCCCTCCATTCACCTGTCACATGTCATATCCCATTCGCATATCCTCTAGTCACTACTCTCCACATGATCCTGGCACACCCGTCACCCGTCCTTGACTTTCCATCTCATACCTCAAGTGATTCGTTGGACATTTAATATAGGATAACATATCCATTAGCTTGCTAACCTGTTCCCCATGCCCAACGGACACACGTTCACTCAAATTTAATCCTGTCTCTACTCTTTTTCTCACTGCTCAAACTCTCCACACATTAGAAACTCATTTTTCTCACCGTTTCAGTCAGCGACCCAACCATATCCATTACCCGCTAACGTTTTTTGTTTTGAATTGCAGGTACTTGTTGAAGTTATGGCACTAAATTCCAAACAATCAGAAATCGAGGAAAATCCTTTCTTTCCACCTCCTGTTGATCTCAACCGGATCCCTCTAGCCGACAAAGACTACCTCATCTCTGAGCCAAGATGTGATTTTTATTTCTCTGAGCTATATTCATGGTTCAAAGATATTTTCCTAGACCAAAGTGATGAGATTGGAATCTGGGAGTCCAATCTTCCATTGTACATGTTTCCCTAGATTCACCATTTCCCTGAATTTTCCCTCAAGTGTCAGGCACATTACCTCCCCTACCAAAGAACTATCATGTCATCCTCTGGAGAAAGCCTGTTCGCTATCACTTCTGAAGCCATTGACCAGATGTTGCAAATAACCAGAGTAGAAGCCTTCTCTCCTTTAACTCTTGAGGTCCTAACCAATATGTATCAGAACTTGTCTTTTTTGCAGAGAGAACAAATCTTTGAGCTATTCCTCCCTAAGAATGCCCCAATACCCAAAACAAATCCCCCCTATCGATCATCAATTTTCTTAGTAAAGGGAAATCAAATCATTTCTACCCTCTACAGCCTACTTGGATACTACTCAGAGGAATGGGTAGATGAGCCAATCTTGGGGTACCTATCTATTTTTTTCTACCGCGGGAAGTCCCATAGTGCAGTTCGACTACAACGTTTTCCTGGCTGAAAATATTCACGATCAGTTGTTCAAGTTTCCCATAGAGGGCATGTTTCAGTATTCTTCAATACTGGCTTACATGTTTGTATTCTTTCAAGCAGATAAACTCTCATTCCCCGTGCAGAAAATGGACCAGGATGACAAACCACAACCTGTCACCTTTTGGACCTCATTACTAAGAAGCAATTCAACATAGTTCAGTTTCAAACAATTCGTAGAGAAGTGTTACCATCCAGTGGTAAGTATGCTTAGTGGTAGGCAAGAGCCGAGGATAAATGAAGAGATCCAAAGAATTCTACACCTCTCGGACCTCGCCAAAACGGGAGACTAGTATCTGTATCAGAATCACATGGAAATTAGAATATATGGATGTGAGTTAGCTCCTTATAAACTTCCCAGATATGTTCCAGTTAGGATATTTGTCTTGGAATACATAAGGAAAATGATCAATTCAGATGAAATACATTGTGTATCTTTGAAGAAGAAACAATAGTTGAGAATTAAAGGGCAGATAGGACCCTTTATCTGCAACAGTCGAGATGTCAGGGAAGAGGCAGATAAGCTATTAAAGGAAATGAAATTTGGCACTAGTTTCCTTTGGCACTATGATCTATGTGGGATCATTGCAGAGATGAGATCAAAGAATAAAATTTCCTCTTATGTTGATGCACCCAAACCAGAGATCGAGAAATTTGTGAACCAAATAGAGTGGGAGGCGAACACTCTGGAAGACACTGAAAATTGATCTCCTTCAGTCATTATTTCACAAACAACTACACCACAGATGCCCAAGGAGAAAAGACCCATAAAGGATGCCTTGCCTTTAGTCACTAAAGTGTCAGCAGAGGATTTCCAAGTGTACAAGAAAGGTCCTAAAACCATTCACACTACTTACAATTCTGGAGAGGAAGAGACCCAATCTACCACAGTAGTCGAGGGGGAGCATTCATCACTTTTCTTAAGCATTCATCAGATGATGTCTACGTCTTCCTCAAAGAAGAAGATCGATACCACCGTGATCACCCAACCTCCACCAGTATCTGCAAAGATGAGTATATTTGAAAAGTATGATTTGATTAAGAAGAAAAATAAGATGCTGACTAGCAGCACCCATGCTCAGTTCTGGAAGAAAACATCCACAACACAACACAAATTGTTATCAACTTTTGATATAGAGAAATGGAGAATGCACATGTCATTTTTGTAGGCACAAGTGCCCTACCCAAAGGAAAGCATTTATTACAAAAAGGAAACATCTGAGTTTAACACCAGAGATCTACATCCAGCTAATCAGATGGATTTACATAGGCAGACTAGAGAAATGGTTTTCTTGACATTGGCCAAGGCTTCCGCTACTGCTGCAAAATTACAGGTTTCTCTGAACAATGTTCAGACTCAGTTAAAACTGGAAAAGGTATCCTCTTTTACGAAAGATAAAAGGATTAAATCTTTGGAGGAATTAGTGATCAAAATTGCGTATGACCCCTCAAATGTGAAAGCAGCTGATGATATGCTCAAGAAAAAGAATGTTGACATAGCATCTCTGAGGAAGCAGCTAAAACTACCAGCTACAGAAGACTCATAGGCCAAAGAGATAGCTGAGACAAAAGGTGAGAAGGAGGAGATGCTAAAATTGATCATGGAACAGAATGCTCAGATAAAAGAGATTGAAGTAGAGATGGAGAGGTTATTAAAGGAGAAGGAACATGTAACACCCATGGAAGTCATCCCACTAAGTGCAATTCCCCTCATAGGACTTAGAACAACAAAAGCATCTGCAACCACCACAGCAGAAATTCCATCAGCCACCCCACTGACTGCTCTGGAAAAATCTATAGAGCTAACAAAATCAATGGAGGAGATGACCCTACAAGGAACAAAGATCAATAGACTGAAAAAAGAGATAGAGAATCTATGGGAGCTTAAGTCTTACTACCGAACAAACTACAACATTAAGAGGCAAACATCTGAAAATCTCAAACAGGAAATACAACAGAGAAAAAGCCAACAGTGGTGGGAAAACCACTAGCAGAGGCCAAGGAGAACATTTGGATGGATATCTCCAAATCCATAAATAAAATCTAGCCCATGGTTCAAATTGTTTTTTAACAACATGAACTGGTGTTGAGGAGTAGGCAGGCCATCTACAAGATAAAAGGAGAGCTGGAGGAAATGCCCACAAAAGCAAATGAAATCATTAAGTTTATGAATTCGAAGACTAGGGAAGAGCTGGAAGACCTGAAGATTGAAGAAAGGACAGAGACTATCCTCGAAGTAAAAAGAGTTATATCCAAAAGAGGATTAATGTTGCAGCTGGAGGAGAAAGTCCAGAACATGGACATCGGGGTTCAAAGATTTTTTAGCAGGATTGATGTTTTGCAAAAGAAAGGTCTTCTTGGTTTGTTAGTCCTAAACGATAAGCTAATGACCCTTCCTGACTACAAGTAGAAGATTGCCACAGTGGCCAAGGATAGTTCCAAGTTTTCAGGAATAAAGGGTAGCATAAAAGGCAAGGCATTTCTAGAAACTTTGCAGCTAGACCTCAGTATCCAGCACGAAATCAAGCATATTTTCATCACCAAGACGACTTTTGCCAAATATACAAAAATGGATGAGATCTACCAAAGACTGCTCAAAGTCACCATTCCCAATCAGCAAAGATGGGAGGAGTTTTGCACTTTGATCAAATAAGGGATGAGGTGTGCAATCCGAGTCAGCACTCAGCGCAGTCAAAGTCAAGTGAATGACTCATCAACGGTTTTCCCCAAAATCTGCATCAAGAATCCGACAGATCATCGATAGTTCCTACAATTTTTTATTTTGTTACTTAGTTAGATTTAGGATCTCCCATGTCCCGATCATTAATGATAGGGTCGTTTGTAATTTTTGTGATAAATACTTCAAACTTGAAAGTATTGAGGGTTGATCTTTACGCCTTAGCAAGCCGTAAGAACTGTAATTTTTATCAAGAGATCTTCTAGTAATACAAAGGGACGTTTCATAGGATTCCTGCGTGTTAATTGTTGGTGACGTTTACTCCTTATTTGTTGAATGTTTTATCTCTCTTAGTAGTCAATTTTGTTTTCTAAATATAATCATTTAAAAGTAGCCAAAGTTGCAGAATTTATCTTCGTATACTATGTTTCTGACTTTTGAAGATCTAAATGTTTGTCTTCTAATGTTATAATAAAGAAATTCTTAGTTTCTTCTTTATTCTAATTGACTATCTCACCTTTTATGATGTCCATCATTTTATTCCAAAGAATCTAGTCGTTGCATTATCCTGCCCTATGAAAATACCTTTCAAAATATGTTCTTTGGTATCTGTGAAATTAGATTTCAAGGTATTGAAGCAAGCTTCCAATTCTTGGCTACAAGTATGGGCCATGATGACGAGGGAACCGAAAAGGGGTGGGTGGGGTCAAAAATTTTGTTGAAAAATGATAGGTATGAATGTGATAAGGGTGAAGAGATAAATCCAATGGAATAGGTCTCAAATAATGGTGCAGTGATGAAATGATAGGTATGAATGTGATAAGGGCGAAGAGATAAATCCAATGGAATAGGTCTCAAATAATTGTTTTTGTTTTTTACACCTGCGGAGTTATACTCTAGTCTGAAGAATACTACAGTGATGAAATGCCCAAATGCTTAACCGGGAATAAATGTGTAGTGATTTGGAAACTCGAACATAGTTGCGTGACAATAGATCTTGTTTGTTTTATGTTTTGTTTCTGTCCCCAAGGGTTAGGTATTCAAGGATTCTATAGACAAGGGTTTTCCCTGTGCTATAGATCTCTGATATACGTGCGGGGTCCAATAGTAGTACTTTTCCCAATATCTCAGGTCACCGACTAAGGAGGCTAGACTGTGCCCTTAGTCGTACTACCTGAATACCCAGGTATTAGAGAGTATCTTCCCGAGTGTTGTTCTCGGTGAAACTATAGCAGCCAGGCGACCGATCGGTTTATTTAAAGAGGGCTTCAGGAAATCTAGGTTGATCTGTATGTTGGTGTTATCTGATGTGCTACCACTCGAAAGGGTACCAACAGGGGTTAAAAGGGTGGCCAACAAATGTGTGCTTAAGAACCACTTGTATTTCCCGCGTGTATGAATCCCTCAACCGTGGGTTTATGTGCATAACAACATATATCTGTAGCTTAAAGACGTTAGAATACGTCTCTAACCTAAAAAAAATTAATCCACAATTTTCTGCCGAGGAAAGTGCTCTGATACCACTTGTAATATTCCAGAGATAAAAAGTATGCAGAAAAGAAATAAAATTCTAGAAATGGCAGATAAACAACAATATAACTAGAGCAACACCAAAATAACTTTGAAATGATATTAGAATAACACCAGAAAGAGCACTTTGATTATGAGAGAAATGTTCACTTGCCTCTTTGAGGGGGAAACCTCCAGTCAAGCAGAGATCTATTACAATAATATCCAAGCTAGGATTCTCATACCCTTGACTCCTATTTATACTAAATATGTCTATCAAAAGAACCATCTATAGGAAGATCCTTCTAGAAGCAGAAGCTTCTATTAGGTCTTCTTACATTCGATTTATTCTACCTTATTGCAAGGCCTTATTAATATTGACATTTATTACATCCAAATATATTGTTCTACCTACGTGAGGGGTTAGTCCCTAACATATTCAACCAAAGTTTCTTGTTTTCTTGATCTCTTTTATTTTCCATGCTCAAAATAAAATTTTCGGCACCAATATCTTTCATATCAAATTTAGAAGACAATTGAGTTTTTACCTCCTTGACAATTTCCTTGTTGTTTCCAATCAACAACATATCATCAACATAAAAAAAAACATAAATAAAATGATCACCAATTCATTTAAAATACAAACAATTATCATATTTTCTCCTTGTGAAACCAAGTCCCAAAATATAAGTATCAAACTTTTGATACCACATCCTTGGATATTGCTTTAACCCATATAGGGCCTTTTGAGCTTGCAAACCATCTCTTTCTTACCCTTCATTGCGAAAACTTCTAGATGTTTCATGTAGTTTTCTTATTCAATATCCCCATATAGAAATGTTGTCTTTATGTCCATATTTTATACTTCAAGATCAAAGGTAGTAGCAATAGACAAAAGAAATCTAATAGAAGTCAATTTAGCAATAAGAGAAAAAATGTCACTAAAATTTGTTCCCTCTACCTAGGAATATCCCTTTTCTACTAAGAGAAATTTATACTTCTCCACTTTAAATTTTGCATTCAAATTCTTCTTACACACCCATTTTCTACCAATGGACTTTATTCTAGTTGGGAACTCAACTAGATCCCAAGCCTCATTATTATCCAAGGTTGTCATTTATTCAACCATGGCCTTCTTTTAGATTTTACCATCTCTAAATCCACTGCCTCCCTAACAGTCTTGGGATTATCATCAATAATGGATAAAGAAAAACTAGAGAAAAAAAATAAGGTGGAGTATACCTTTCTTGTTTCCTTGTTTCCCAAATCGATCTCCTCAATACATTAGTATGAAGTTTTTCTTCTTCTAATTCATGTTCTTCTGATGAGTCAAATTATTGATCCTTCAATTCAAATTCTGTTGTCTTTGTTTATTTTTTCTTTGGTAGTACTTCCTATTTGGGAACATATTTAACCTCTCTAAAGAAAACAACCAGAATGTAACCAATCTTGTTAGTTACTGGGTTCCAAAGTTTACATAGTATTATACCATATTTATAACGAATAAATATATACTTTTTGGCTTTGTTATCTAGCTTACTCATATTTTCCGTTGGAACATGTACATAAGCATCACAACCAAAAACTCTAATATGTTCAAGAGAGGGGTTTTTACCAATCCATGCCTCCTACAAATTTGTTTTCACCAATGTTAATGGGAGTTATCTATTTACCAGATAACATGTAGTACCCACTGCCTCTACCTAGAATTCCTGTCCTAACTCGAAACCATTGAGCATGCTCCATTCTTTTTCCATAAACATCCTATTCATCCATTCTGCAACCACATTCTATTGGGGTGTGTATGGAGTAGTCTTCTACCTTGCTCTGCCAAATTTCTTACAGAATTCCTCAAATTCATTCCTGCAAAACTCCCCACCATTATCTATCCTCAACACATTTATTTTCTTCTCTGTCTAATTCTGCACAAGAGCCTTAATCTTTTTAAATTTACCAAATACATTAGAATTATTTTGAAGGAAATAAATCCATGTATTCCTTGAGAAATCATTAACGAATGAAACATAGTACATAGATTTAACTAGTGATGGAACAACAATATGTCCAAACACATCACTGTGTGCTAACTCTAATATTCCCTTTGCTCCTGTATATCCAGATGAGAATTGTTGTGTGGAAAATCTCCCTACGAACTAGCAAATAGAGTTCAGACTTTGCATGCAGATATAACCGAAGAGAAACTACTTTCTACCCTCATCCCTAGATTTAAACCCCCTTTTCATAGTAAATGCATGGAAAGATCAACTTGCCTCATTCTCGATGTTTGATGTCGATCCTCCGTTGTGCTTGATTAATTTTTCGCGATACTCCTTCCAAAGTTGACCTGCATCCAAGACAAGCAACAACTATACATGCATACTACTTATATACTAACGGGTTAGAAATCCAAACATATACTGATCAAATTATAAACAGTTCATGAATTGGGACGGGAAAATAATTTTCTTTATTACTTTGAATGAGTCAACTTACAAAAGTTGAGACCGACCACCACTCCTTGAACCTGATCCTGGGCTCCTCTTCTTCTGTCCTCCAACTGCTTTGCTTTGAATCTCCTTTGGCACAAGGAAAGGCTAAAGGGTTGGGACAATGGGAATAAATAAATGGGTAGAGTTTCTTTGCTATATTTTTTCCTTTTCAAATGGGACCCCTACCCCTTCTTTTATAGGCTAGAAGGAGCTAGGTATTTGGATGAACCCTCGGCCATGCATGGCCGAGAGTTTAAGTTAAATCACCCATAGCTTTTGTGCTCCATCGACAACTTTCTTTTTTTCGTTCTTTTGTCAGTCCACATGGGTTGTTTTGGGTCAGCCAGCGTGTACATGCGTGCCGTAATGGATTAGAGCACGTGGGCCTTTATAAAAGAGGATTTTCAAAGAGTTGTTCAGCAGTGCTTTGGCAAAGAAGGGATATGAGTTGGCCTAATGCTAGGTAAGCATGTGTGGTGCAATTTAGGGTTATAATAGATGCCCACTAATGTGTGAGGTCAGAAGAGCATCTGATGGCCAAAATACATTACCAATATTTACTGATGTGCCGAATGATTGAGCTCGAGGATCAGGAACCGGGAGGTGCCGTCTGCAAAATAAAAAATATCTCACTGAGGCAGGCATACCCATGCTCGGGATAAAATAGAATCATGGCTACCAATAAAATACACTGTAGATCCATGTCAAATAAATATAAAGAGTAGCCACGAACAATACACAACGGAGCTACATCTCGAAATTAGAAAGATATACATGTAGAGTATCCATCTTCCAGAAGTTGATTCGGCCTGATGGCTAGAGATGAGATCTTTGGAGCTCGAGCAACAACTTCAAAATCTTCAAAACTCGGGTAGGAGTGTAATATGAGTGTAGGAATGAACTACCCAGAGGTCTTCGACAGCTCGTTGGTCATGGACTTGATAATATTGACGATCAGACTGAACGGTTCAGTGATTTCAAACAAGGACTTGATTGGATGTTCAGGATGGCTGGGTATAAGGACAAGAGACATATTGTAGAGGGGTTGGCTCAGGCTTGGTGACAAACTTCCCTTGGACAATAGCATGACAAATGATGAGACTCAGGCAACATTTATGTTAATCATAAGTCTACGAAGCAGGAGGCAATGCAAACTCTCCATATGTTTGGAAGGATAACCAAACGGTGGAGGACACAACTCTATATAGCGAGAAAAGCTTCCTAAGGTCGTACTACATCCCATAGTCTGATGAACAAATGGACATATGTGCTTTATCCAAGGGTGACTCATTATGCTGGCATAAAGAAAATACTTTTCCCTTCCTCTTTTTGGGGTATATTTGATTTTTTTGTTCTTTTCAATAATTGTGAAAAAAGAATAAAGAAATATTACGTTACAAAGGAGGAAAGAGTGTTGCAAACATACAAGGTCAAGGCACAAGGACAAGATTGATGTTCTAGTAGAATGATATTCGGGAAAAATCCTCCGGGGGCCAAAGGTGTTAAGACGCAGAAGTAAACTGTTACAAGGCTGGCGTATAAGGTATGCAAACGCGGTTAACAAAATACACAATGGTAACGTCCTTCGATGTAAGTTTAACGAGCCCAAAGAAGGTAAGTTCAGTGGTTTTTCATATTTAGAGAGTCTGAAAAAACATAAAAGGAGACTCCACTAGGGTACCTTTTTCGAAGGTAGTCTAGTCAGTTTGAAAAAGGGGTAAACTAGCACTGACAAGACGTCTATTCAAAACCATTTTAACGAGTGTGATAAAGATAAGATCACTCGACCATTTTTTCATTTTTAAGGAGTCTAAAAAAAGCTTAACTATGGACTCCGTCAGGAATATTCTTCTAGACTAATTTAACGAGTGTGAAAGAATAAGGTCACTCAAAAATCTTTTCAATTTTAGGGAGTCTGAAAAGAGCTTAACTATGTACTTCGTGGGGGTTCCTTCTTCGTAAGTTTAGTCCCTCAGGCCCGAAAAAGGATAAAATTATACCTGAGAGTACTCTTCTATAGAGATGAAGTTCCATAGAGTATACCTTTGTTCATACATTTGACCGTCTGGACCGAAAAAGGGGTAAACTACCATCGGGCAGACATGACCTCAAATTTCAGTTTAACGAGTGTGAAAGGCCACAAGATCGCTCGACAATCTTTTCATGTTTAAAGGGTCTGGAAAGGGCTTAAAAATAGACCCATTATGTTTTGGGAGTCCTGAGGGTGAGATCAAGAGCGAAGAATAATCATGCAAATGAGGCTCAAACTCATATTCAGGAAAGACTATAAGGACTCCCGAGCCTACAGTGTTTGAGAGACGGCATGGAAACCATAATGCAACCAGGACCTACCTAGGGCATCCATGTTTTGGTAAGCTCTACCGCCAAGTTGCGACACTTCTAAATCATATAGGATGGTTTTGTGTCACAACCTGATGGGATCAATCCTATGGCAGAGGAAAAAGACCACGAGACACAAAAGTCAGGGTAATAACCTAACCTATATGCTCAAGTTGATTTTGGGAAAAAAATTTCATGGACCGTCAAAATTTCCTCAAAACTCAAAAAAAGTGTCCCAATACCTGATCAAATCCCTCCTCTATAACTCCTGAATCACTCTAAATGGTTTTTGGTATAAAGAAACTGATAAGGGAGGCCAAAAAAGTGACAAAAAGAGGCCAAAAAGTCTGTAAATAGAAGCTGGCAGCTCATTATCATCATTGCTGATTTGGAAATTGACTCTGGAGCCGAAAGACTCCCTTTGATAAAAATGGTGATTCCGGAAGCTACAGTGGACAAAAAAAACTTTCTCTTGGACCAAGTAAGTTCAAACTCCCCTATCTAGCTATTCAATTCTTTCTTTTTTCTTTTGATTTCATTTTTTGGGTGGGCGTCGACCTTTAAAAGGTCAGCCCTAGGTCCATGTGGGCCGTCTTTGGACAGGCCATGTGTACACTTGGGAAGAGTAAAGCTTGCACATGTGTACACGCGACTGTCACCTAGACAACATGCGTGGACCCCCCTTTTATAGAAAAAAGAACTAAAGAACCCTCAATAACCCTCCTGAACTTTGTTGTGTTGGCAGGATGTATGTCTATTGGAGGGAAAGGGAGCATGAAGCAATTAGTGAGTTGGTTGCGGGAGATCCGAATGTTGTGGCTGCGTTGATGCAATGTGGTTTACTAAAGTTCTTCTTGTGTCTGTTTATGCGGGCGCAACCGAGGCTAATGAATGCCTTGGTTGACTATTGGCACCCTGATGCAGAGGCCTGCATGCTAAAGGGGCAATCACTAGTGCCCACCACCGAGGATATCTATTTTTTGACTGGCCTCTCAAGGAGAGGGGAACCAATCAATTTCAAGACGTTTGCATCGGGACCACATAACATAGCGGAACTGATAGCCCTACACTGTGAGGCTGGGACAAACCGTTTGAGCTCCCAGGTGCCCATAAGTAAGATTACTAGCCTATCGCTGCAAGTGATATTATTGATTATTGGGTGGATTACCGGTTCAGTGGCCTTGCAGCAGGCGTCTTGCACACAGATGAACTATGCTATCGAATGCTTGAATGCATAGATTTTTGACTAGAGTACCACACTACTGGAGTGCATGAAGAGGCAATTGACAGATTGTCGGTAGCGGACACAGAGGAACTTCGGGTTCGAGACGATTTTGTGTTCATTCTTTTTTGAGAGAGTTCCAATCTTTAGTCCTTGGGATGTGGTACGAGGACATCAGGCCTCTTTTCCTGCAGTATGTAGATGGGCAGTATTACTGCTGCGACAGGGTGGTGGAAGGACCAATGATTCCTTCGATGATGACTTTTTTTCATGGTTGTCACGGAAAATCCTTGTGATCGAGGATTATCCATATGCAGGGATAGAATTTTCTAGAGATCCTAAGATACCCGTGCCTCCTGGTGAGGAGTGAGGGGAGATGGGTAAGTCTCCACCTTTGTAGTTTTTTTTTTTTTATGTAATTTTTATGTCATTTTTGTTATATACATCATTTGTTTTTATATGCCAGAGTATTTGATGGATATATGTTTGTTGCATGCAGATGTGGGATCGGTGCGACCCACCGATTATGCACGGAATAGGTGTCATCCTCAGCTAGAAGCCACAGCTGCCGCTGTCGGGGGACCAATAGTAGCAGGAAAAATCCCAGCTAGGGAGGCCGAGAGGTTACTTAGACGATTTGAGCAGAACTTTACTGCACTCACTCACACAGTCCCAATGGAAAAGATAGAGGACCAGCCGCCATCCATGCAGCCTCATGTAGTGGGGGCACCTCGGACGTGGGTTCGATTGTTTAGGAATTTAGCCCATGTTGTGGACCATTATAACAGGGCCCATAGGCCCTGAACCTATTTAGAATTTTTACGTGCCATGAGCACTACTTGTATATATTTTTTGAGGGCATAAGCCCCGTGACTCGTTATTGGTCCTATTTTTGAGGCGCTTGCATCCATCTATGTACTCTGGTTACTTTATGATACTATATATGGTTTTTTGATCTTTTGTTCTTTATGGATTACATGTGCAAAGAATGTATTTACATGCTTATGTCAAATGTTCTTTCATATGTGTGCAAGATGCCAATCTAAAATTTGATTAGCTAGAGTATCTGTAATTTGGTTTAATCTCCTAGGAACATGAAAATATGTAATATAATCAAAGTTTCGTTCTAAGAGACGTACCCTAAGGAATCGTTGGTGTAAGGTTGGATCATGAACCCGGTATATTCTATTTAAATGAGACACAACCAGTTGAGTGTCGAGATAGACCCAGAGATGAGAGATACCCAATGACAAGGTGTCACAAAGCAACTCAATAACTGCACTATACTCGGTGACATTATTTGTGGTGTCACCTAAGCATATGCCTCTAGAAGATAACAACTGGCCCTGAGGTGTAAATATTACCCAAGCTATGGAGGAAATCCTCTGAGTGTGCTGACTAGCACCGTCTGCATACCCAACAAACACTTCAGAATCACTTGACATATGCCATATTGACGAAAGATAACATCAATGACACGTCCATAATATTTAAAAGAAACTAAAAAGTAATAGTACAAAGACTATACATATGTTACAAAAAGTTACCCACAATGACCTGCCTATGAGTAATACTTCTTGAGGTAGAGCCCATTTCTAGGCTCCGCCAAATCATTCCCTTCAAAATCAACCAGATGATAAGCACCCTTTTTTAATACCTCTTTTATGATGAAGGCTCTGAACCACATGGGTTTGAATTTTCCTGCCCCTAGGGGTTACTTATCTTGGTCATAGACCAAGACAAGGTCACCTTCAGAGAAAATCTGAGGACGAATGGACCTATCATACTGACACTTGACCTTATGTTTGTGAGCCTTGTTGGCCAGGGCCGCATCACGACAATGCTCATTGAGATGCTCAAGGTGTACTAATCATTATTCAAGTGGAGACATGTCTGGAAATAATTGTACTGCCAATTTTAGAGATGGGATATGACATTCGATGGGAAAGACTGCCTCCAGCCCGTAAACGAGTTGAAAAGGTGAGAAAATAGTTGCAGTCTTAATAGATGTTGGGTAAGCCCATAATGCCGAGTATAACATCAAATGCCAATTTGACTTGGCTGAGTTAATAGTTCGCTGTAGAATAGTCTTAAGAGTTTTGTTTACATCTTCCACCTGCCCATTGGCTTGGGGGTAGTAGGGTGATGAATGCTTTTGCTGTAACTCAAGCTTTGATGTTAATTCGATCATCATTTGGTTCTGAAAGTGACTGCCATGGTCAGTAACAATCGCTCTCGGGATGTTGAACCTTGCTATGATCTGGTTGAATAAAAAGAGAGATGTAGTCTCTCCATCATCTTTAAACGTTGGCATAGCTTCGACCCACTTAGTGAAGTAGTCTACAACGACGATGATATAGCGGTGCCCCCTTGCTAAAGGGGGGTTGCAAGTAGTGTAATCCATCCCCCACTTGATGAAGGGACCAAATGTGATGATAGGAAACATGGGAGCGGGATGTGCCCTCATCTTTTGAGAGAAGATTTGGCATGGATGGCACTTCTTGACCGATTCTATACAATCTTTGATAATTGTTGGCCAGAAGTAACCTACTCATAGAATATTTTGGGTTGTTTCCAACCCAGACAAATGACCGCCACAAGCTCCGGTATGGAAATCGTTGAGCATGATGACTGCTTCCTCATGTGTGAGACATCGACGTAAGATGCAATCTACACCTCTCCAATACAATGTATCATTGAGTATGAGATAATTCTTAGCCTGATGGCATATACGCCGACGCTCATCATGAGAAGTAGAAGTGGGGCACTTCAAAGTCTAGAGATAGATAAGTATATCTCCGTACCAGGGATCTGAAGATGTGATCAAAACATATCTCCCCGGATAGGCGATTCTTAAGGCACAATGTCACCTGACTCAACTGGAAGTTCCGAAATAAGCTCTGCGAAGACCAATGACTTTTTGGACTTTGTGAAAATGAAGTCTAAGTCAAACTCCTAGAGGATGACTATGCATCTACTGATTTTTCTGCCTATAACCCATCGTGTCAACATTTACTGAAATGGATTCACAATAGCAATGACAGTGTTCTTGTGAAACAGAACATAATAATGGAATCGTTGAACGACATGAAATTCCGCCAACACAAGTTTTTCGATATGAGAATAATTGAGTTTCAGTCCTACAAGGCCTCGACTCAGGTAATAGATCATGTATTCTGAGAGAAAATCATCATCCTGAACTAAAACCATGCCAATGGTTGACTTTGCGGCAACTAGATATAATAATAAATCTTTGTTATAGTTAGGTGGCCATAGCAGAGGGGCAGTTGTGAGAGCGTGTTTTAATGTGTCAAAAGAGTGTTGAGCGGCATCGTCCCAGTAAAAAGGAACATCTTTCTTCAGTAAACACATAAAGCCCTTGGTGATTCCAGCATAGTTGGCGATGAAGCGTCGTAAAAAGTTTGCCTTTCCTTGTAGACTCTGAATTTGAAGGATTGTGCGTGGGGGGGGCAACTGGATTATTGCCTCCACCTTGAGAGGATTGACCATGATCCCTGTTGTTGATATTATGAAACCTAACAAACATCCTGACATTACGTAGAAGATGTACTTGTTTGGATTCAAGCAAATCCAAAAGTAACAACAACATTCGAAAATCAGTCTAAGGTGTGTGGGATGATCCGTTCTCTTGCGAGATCACGATGATAAATAATCTAGATAGGCCTCGACTATATGCTTGAGATCATGAAAAGCAAAAGACATGGCCCACTGGAATGTGGCTCTAGAATTTTTAAGACCAAAAGGCATCTTACGATATGTGAATGTAGACCAGGCATTTTTAAGACCAGGCAAAAACGTCGCAGAATTCTTTGAAAAGATCCGTGTAGATTTGAATCTCTTCGGGGGAGCAAAATGCTCCAACGAAGATGTTCTCCATGATGCTAGGGTTTTGGGAGATGTTTATTGGTATAGTTTCAATGATAGTTTCCATATTTCCCTCAGCATAAATTTCATGTGTAGCTAAGAGATTAATAGGACACGACTGATCTCCCATCAACGGTGAATTATCCTGCTTCGATTCGACTTAACTCTGGGAGAAAATATGATCTGTTATGAAGATCTTCCCAAGGTTTGTCCAGACTAGTCATTGCTTTGATGACTGCTTCATCAGAAGGCAAGACTAAGTCTAACGAATCAATGTTATCAAGAGAACCCTAAGCCCAAACATGCTCTAGAAGTGGATCTAACTCTTGTGCAAGAGTCAGATCAGGGTTAGCTGAAGCTTACTGGACTAAAGAGTATGCTACTTTAGTGGCAGACAAGGGCATGGAATTGCCTGGGTGTCCTATCTCATCCATCATGGCCGATGGGGAAGGAAGTATCCATGGATCCTCGAAGTAAGTCGTGCGGAACGATGAAAATTGAAAAATCTCAACCTTATGGTGATTGGATATAAATTTGATATCGCCGTGAGGAGGTGGGTAATCAAAGGTACCCATAAAGGATGGGCACAAACCAACTCTTATGTTGATGACACCTGGTTCAGGATTATCAATCATCAGGACCGTGGATGCCCCCAAAGATGGGTTAGGTCTGGAGAAAGACAATTGATCGATGGTCACTATCCGGCCCTCGTGTGGAAACAAAAATACCCAGAAAAATCTAGCAACCACAACTTGCATAGCATAAGTCCAACTCCTTCCTAACAAGAGGTTATAGTCGAGGGGAGCATCGACTACCTCGACTTCGACACACACGGTTTTCCCTCCTAACTGCATGGGGAAAGAAGGAACAATGCCATGTGGTCAGAACGAACGACCATCGAAATAAGTGAGGAGAGCAGGTGATGGAGACAAAATGGGTTAGACAATGGCCTTCCAACATGCCAATGATATAACGCATGTCGAGGCACCCTCGCCGACCACTGTGTGGAAGATATTCCATGTAAGATTTTTCATGGGATAATCCACTACTATCTGAAACGCTACGTGGTAAGGCAGACGAGGTTTTAATTTGGTTGTATCTAACATGATGGTACCCAGATTACAAGTCTCAATAGAGCCCAAAGAGGTTAACAAGGATTTCCTCTGAGCAGGGCAGCTTTGGAGGACCTCCAAAGCAGACATCGCACAAGGGGTTTGTGATAAATCTTCCATCATAGAGTAGTTCTGGGTGGCCCTTGCATTTGGGTTATGAGAAGCTTTTTTAAATGCACCTTTTGGAATGCATGTCATTGTTTCTCCCAATGTCTTCTCAATCTGTAGAGGAAGAGATGGGAGTTCAGCTTCTTTACCCTTCTTAGAAGCGCTTGGTTTACTATAATCGTGTTCTCTAGTCGACATAAAAGCATCACCCCTAACCATATATACGTTCACGGATGTGGGTTTGTTTGGAGGTGGGAAGGTTTCTTGGCTACCCCCTTCCGTGCTTGCAGAGGCTTGAGTTGGATTTTGCCCATGTTGAAATGGATTAGTCAACACCGCCTGCTGTTGCTGCATGACAAATTTTTGGGCCTCTGCAAGTCAAGGACATAGATGGCTCAGGTGGTCTTCCGAACACAAGTTGCATGGATACCTCACCTTCCGTTTTTCAGTGTTGTCCCCGCCATCATTATCAGTGGGTTTTTTGTCCCCCTTACCCTTATTTCGTTGTTTTTTCTTCCCTTCAGGCTGCTGGGTGGCCTTGGAGTTAGTTGATTGCACTGTGTGTACTTTCGACGTTTTGGTAGAGGGAGTAGCCAAAGCAATAGTTTGGCTGGCCACTGTGTGTTGTATAGATAACTGTTGCAACTACTTCGTCAATTGCTCAACAGGATTTGTTTGTGTTGAAGCGACAATACCATCGGCATGTGGTCCAGCTCTCTGTCTAGTTTTATCCAGTATTGAATGTGGCACATCTAGAAAGATGTTGTATAATAAACTGGACTGAGAATAGATGAGATCAAACTGTTAAGCCCTCATGATGGCGTCTTTTTCAGAGAAAACTCCTAATATCGCAATGTCTTTGGATAATTGCGGGACCAAAGACTTAAGGAACCACTCAAGCAGGAATGATGGTGGGACTGGTACCTTGATTAAACTCTTCAGGTGTATCCATTCTCAAATGTGATCAGAGATATGGTCCATTGTTGTCTGTTCAAAATTAGTGAGCATCTCTGTGCCAACATCGTATCTCACAGGTAACTGGAAATGGTTGAGGAAAGCCATCGCCAGTTCGCCAAAAGAAGAGTATCTTGAGCAATCAAGCTCAATGTACCATTTCGCGGCACTCCCAATGAGAGTATGTTGAAACAATCGCAACTATACAGAGTCATCTTTCAATGAGTTAGATGAGCACCAAAGATGGAAGGTAGTCACATGATCTCCTGGATCTTCGTTAGGCTTGACTTCAAAATTTGGAATGTATGAAGGCAACTTCGTCGGCATAGGAGGCCAACACAGATCGTGACAAATAGGGTCATTCAACAACCTTGTCAAATCTGGCAAATGTAAAGTCGCCAGGAACGGTAGTTTGGGTTGCTGCTGATAACCTGGGGAAAAGGGGCCTGGAGTTTGACTGGCACCAGGTTGCCAGGAAAATTTTGGCTACTGGCTCGGATTTTGGTAGAACCATGGCCCTGGCCAGTGTATGGATTTTCCATATGTGGAGACATCATCGGTTGATTTCCAAAATAGGACATAGATGGTTGGGCATGCATTATATTTGAAAGACTTTAGGAAGGATTACCCCATGCCGGTCTCATGGGGATAGGCATTGTAGTTTGTCTGGGATTCCATTGATTGTGGAAAGAATTACCCCAGATCGACATTCTGGAGGAGGGAATGGATCCTTGACCTGAATTCCAAGGTCCTACTAGGTTTGCCCCCTGTGCAGGAATAGTACCCTACACAAGAGTAGATTGTCCAAAAATGGGGCTGCCCCCAGTCGGGAAAGTGGCTGACGAGAAGGTGTTGTTACCAAACATTCTTTTCAAAGAAAATGGTGTCGAACCTACCGACATACTATGTGAAGGTGGTCCTTGACTCCCTGCTCCAAATAAACTATTGTGTATAGGTTTCCCGACGGATTGTTGATGCGAGCCACCGAGTGAAGGGGACAAAGGAGGGATATGACCTCCTCCGCAAGGAAAAGTGTTAAAAGGAGCATGACTGCCCCCCATGTGACCTTGCAGAGGAGCGCTAGAGCTCCCTACCCCCAGACCCAAAGTCTGTAAAGTGGAGTAGAAAAGTACAAGACTTGTACCCGAACTAGGAATCCCGTATGAGAACGAAGGGCTTGTCGCAATTGGTGTGAAAGGGGTTGTGGCCACCGCCAAAGACGGAATTGAACCACTATGCGAAGTAGTTGTGGTTGAGACCATGGTGGCTCAAACCGACAATGGTGGGTTAGGAGATGAAATCTCTCCTGTGGTGAGAACCATGGTGGGAATTGAAGAATTCCCAGAAGGAGTAACAACATTTGCTTCCATTGTTGTGTGCAACATTGTCTGGCGCTTGTAAAATTGAATTGGTACAATGAAAGGTGCCAAGAAATCAGTGGTTGAGGTTTCAACCGGGCCAAGAGCAGTTGCTTCAAGGTCCAAAACGGTCGATTCCTCTGGGGGTTGTTTGGGCACAATGGTTTGTAACCCGGTCACTTCAAAAGACCCTTGTTGGTCTAGCTTTCACCTTAATGGTGGCAGGGGTGGCTCCAGTGTAACCGACGGAAAGCCAAGAATCCTTCATGACCGGCGAAGCGCGGGATCCTCCACTGTGTGAGAATATCCAAGACACTCTAAGGTAGTCTAAACGTTCAAAAGTAACACACTCTAAAAGAAGTCCCTAGAAGATAATACATGCAAACAGTAAATTAATTGGAAGAACAGTTACAACAACCAACAATAGAGCAACTTACTGGTGCAAGTGCAACTTGAACATAGAATCACCCTCTGAGTATACTCTACAAAGCGTGGCCCAATGTTTGTCCTAGGTACCGTAGTATACCCTCGCAGTCACCTGTATATGTCCCTAAAAAGATTGGCAACTAGGTTGCAAGCGCAAACAATCACCAGGCGGGTACAGTCGAAAGTCGGGTAGACCACAATGAGTAGGGTATCGATCCCGAAACCTGTCAAGGGTATCGAGAGAAAATGGTCCGGAATACAACTGAGGACCTTGAACAGATTCAATACCCACGAATCCCTGTGGAAAATGCAAACGACGAAATCCCAAAACAAACCCTCTATATGTGTTCTCCACTACGATTGGTCCAACTTTGGAGGGGTTATCTCCGCTACCTTTCTGCATGCGACCTTGTGTTTATCCCCTGTGTTAAAGGGGGGTCCTAGATAACTTTCACAACACTGGACTTAGACACTCCCTATCTCAGACTCCAATGTTTGATTTAAAATGGCCTTGAAGAGTTTCCTCTCCAACCTAATCCAAGGCCCTAGTCCTGAACTAGTTGGTGAACCCTACAAACATAAAAGTCTAGAAGATTTTAAATTTAGCGTTAATTTTATAGCTTTGTCTTACATAAAGGGGTATGAAGGTGAAACTGATGATGTGTAAAAGACAAAAGCAAAAAATGAATAAAAAAGCTGGAAACAAAACTTTTACTGAATGAAAAATTTCAACAACTTTTCAAAAGAAATATTTTTAATTTTTCTAAGATTTTGGACAGCAAACTCAAAGGAATTTCACTCGACTACGAGCTACTTATGATCTAAGTGAACTGCAGAAACTTATAAAATAAAATAATTTTCCCTGGTTTAATAATGCAGAAACACAAGATTACAAAGGGCTCCAAAATCGCGCGCACGACCTGGTGCGTAAGGGTTTGAGTGAGCCGCCATGGAAGGCCAGGGAGGGGAGCCGCCACCCCCTCCTTCCCCAGACTCCTCCTTCAGATGACTGGTAGAATCTTGCAGCAAACATATGACCACCTCAGAAGCTCCTAGCTTCGTCAAGAAACTGAAGGATATTCCAGAAATCGTTCTGAACAACCAATGAAAGTCGCCCTATTTCTTTCTAAATGAGGGCTCATTGGCTAGTTTATGGGTCTCTATCCCTCTTCTAGATCCAAAAACAACTGGATTCAACGGAATTGGAGACCGCTGATAACAAACAACGTGACCTGCTACGCGGTCGGACGAGGATATTTCATTTTCGAATTTATCTCCCAGGAGGACAAAGACCTAATTTTCAGAAATGGCCCTTACTTCATGGGCACACAAGGACTATATCTAAATAGATGGACCCCGAAATTCGACCCTGCATCAGAAATCCCCAAAGACGTCCTGGTCTGGGTAAGACTCCTCAACTTGCCGATCCACTGCTGGAACCCCTCTTCTCTTCAGGCAATCGGCAATGGTCTTGGGCGCTACATCGACCGAGCTGAACCAAGGGACCAGTACTCTTGTGCGCACATCTGTGTAGAGGTAGATCTGGAAGTTGGTCTACCAGAAGCAATAAAGCTAAAGCTTGGAACCTGGAAACACATTCAAAAGTTGGACT
>ML785321.1:222106-237179 GCA_009831015.1 Picea engelmannii | reverse complement strand
AAAAAAAGGAAGAAGATCTGAAAGATATCCTCAAATCTTCGAAAGCTAGTATCCTACTGCTCTAGGAGACCAAAATGAGCCAGCAAGATGTGCTCAAAACCTTATTGAATGTTTGGAAAGGAAGTCAAGGAGTCGCCAGGGATGCTCGGGGAGCTTCAGGAGGGATTTGTACTCTGTGGGACGCCTCCAAAATCGACATGATCAACTACCATATTTGCATGCACTGGATTCATACCAAAGTTCACCACAAAAACACGGGATGTCAGGTAAGCATAGTTAATATTTATACCCCACAGCTATTAGGGGAAAAAAAACACTGTTGGGATTCTCTGCAGATCTATCTCCAGCAAAACAATCTCACCAACATTATTCTTGGAGGAGATTTCAATGTAACGATGGCCCAGGATTAGAAGAGGGGTGGCTCGATCGTGAGAGATCCAGCCAGAGAATGGGTAGAAGACTTAGCTGCCGCATGGGACCTCCTCGATATAAAACCCACCAAGGGTCGTTACACGTGGAAAAATAAGAGAATTGGTCCAGGTCACATCGCTGCCAGATTAGATAGGTTCCTCGTAAAAAGCTCCTTCCTATTGCTAGGACTTGAGGCAAAATCAGACATCCTGACCCACAGTGCCTCAGACCATAAACCAATTCAATTAGAAATCAAGAAAGACCAAATCAAAGGGCCCATTCCCTTCAGATTCAGTCCAAATTGGATCAATGATAAAGGATTCTCTGATATTGTCACAAAAGTGTGGGCCACTACAGTACAAGGATCAACATCCTATGTATGGGAGGAAAAAATTAAAAGGCTTAAATTTGCATTGAAATCATGGGCCAAAAATCAGCCAAGCCCAGCAACAGCCCGCCTAGCAGCCCAAGGCCAACTTGAAGCACATCAGTCGGCAATGGAACAAAAGGAGATCACTCCAAAAATTTTGAAAGAGGAGGAAAACCTCCAAAGGCAATGGCACCAAGCTTGCAGATCGGAGGAAAATTATTGGAGGTAGAAATCTAGAAGTCTATGGCTGCAAGAAGGAGATCGAAACACAGCCTACTTCCACAAACAAGCAGAGGAAAGAAAACATTACAAGGCAGTTACGGAAGTGCAGGTCCAGGACAAAATAATTGCAGATCGAGATGGAATTAAACAAGCATCATATGACACTTTCGAGAAATTATATACAGCCCCAAAGGACGGAGCCTTAGGCCAGCAAGCTTACCCCCTCACGCTGATTCCAAAGCTAATAAATGCACATATCAACAGTAAGCTCACAAGTGAGGTCACGCAGCAAGAAATAAAGGAGGCCCTCGACCAGATGAATCCAGACAAAGCTCCGGGCCCAGACGGGTTCACTGCCAGGTTCTATCAGCATTGTTGGGAAATCATCAAAAAGGACTTAACCAAAATGATCCAGAAGTCACAAAAGGCCAACAAGTTGGGAGGAAGCACCAACTCTTCCTTTCTGGCTCTCATTCCGAAAGAAAAAGGAGCGATCTCTTTCAACAGATTTAGGCCAATCTCCTTATGCAACACAAGCTATAAAATACTTTCCAAAGTAATAGCTAATCGCCTCAAAACATCGCTTCCTCTTATTGTTCTGGAAAACCAAGGAGGTTTCATCCAGGGGAGGCATATCGCCGACAACATCATCCTGGTCCAAGAGGCAATCCACTCCAGCGTGCTAAGAAAAGAAAAAGGTATGGTCATCAAACTGGATCTCGCTAATGCTTTCGATCGAGTTAGACATGCTTTTTTGTTTGAAATTATGAGCAAGTTTGGATTTGATATGCAATTCATAAACTGGATTAAAGCCTGCATTGGATCCCCCTAGATAGCCCCCCTGGTGAATGGGAAGCTTTCTGCCTTCTTCAAGGCCTCCAGGGGGCTAAGGCAGGGTTGCCCTCTGTCGCGCCTGCTCTATGCTCTTCAAGCTTCAGCTCTTAGCTACCAACTGGAAAACACCCAAATAAATAAAGACCTTATGGGTCTAAGAATAACACAAGGGGTGAAAGACATCAATCATGCCCAGTTTGCAGACGACACATTGCTGCTGGGGGGGGGCAAGCCCCATCATAGCGAAAAATTTTAAGGAAGAGCTGGACGCCTATGCAGAAGCTTCTGGCAGTGAAATAAATCTGGCCAAAAGTAACATTTATGGCTGGAACATCACTCCAAATGAAATGCTGAGAATCACTCGAGTTCTTGGGATGGAGGGGCACACAAAATGGGATGCTTTTCAGTATTTAGGAGTCCCAATCTTTAAGTCTGCTCCAAGAGCTTCCCACTGGAGCCATCTAGCTGGAAAAATAAAAAGAAATTTCTCTTCTTGGGGGGCCAACTGGTTGAACTTAGCAGGGAAGACAATCTTGATAAAAGTTGTAGTATCCAGTCTCCCAATCTATCAATGCTCGCTGCTTCTCGCCCCAGCCCTAGTCATTCAAAATCTTGAAGAATTTCAGAGACTGTTCCTCTGGGAAGGAGGAAAGCAAGAAAAGAAGAAGATGCATCTAGTTAAATGGGAAAAAACCACCAAATCCTACATGGAAGGAGGTCTTAATCTGAATAACACAAGGACTCAAAATCTGTCCCTAGGGGCAAAACTTCTCTGGAAAATGATAACTGGTAAAGCCACTTGGAGTAAGAGAGCCCTTTGGAGGAAATACTTCCGAGGGTCTTGGGATAGAATCTTAGAGCTCCCATGCAAGGAAGGGAAAATCTCTCCCATCTTTGTACTCTACAAAAAGGTGATCCCTCTCTTCACCCCCCACCTAACCTGGATCCCAAAAGTGGCAAGAAAATAAGAATCTGGACAGAATCGATAATGGGCGATCCACCGCTAGAACAGCACCAAGAACTCCAAGACCTTAAAAGATGGATGGATAGTCACAATATCTCAATTCTTTTAGACATTTCAGTTTGGGAAACAGAAAGGCCTCATCTATGGCAGGGCTGGGCAGCTCCAACCAAACCCGCCAATTTAGAAAGGCAATGGGTAAATCTCAAGAAGTGTCTGCAAGGAAAAGCTCCGCTAAAAAAAGTAGGCAAAGATGATCGAGGTTGGGGAAGGAACGCTCATGATTATACCACAGCAGAAGGGTATCATCTTCTCAATTCAGTCCCCACTGCATTGCCAAATCTAGCCCTGTGGAAGGCAGTCTGGAAACACCGCTCCATTCCAAAAGTTGACCTCTTCACTTGGACCTTTGCTCATAAGAGCATCCCAACAGGGGAGAACCTCAAAAGAAGGGGCTGGGAAGGGCCCTTTAGATGCCCTCTTTGCAATCAAGAGGAAGAAACAACTGATCATCTCCTCATTAAGTGCAATTACTCAAAAGAAGTCTGGAAGAAGATGACAGGTCCCCAGCTAGTCACAAGACTCCCCACGGATGTAATAAGCCTTCTCCTCCAATGGGATTCCTTGGGTCCCTTTGCCGGCAAAAAAAGAACCAAACACACTGGATATGGGGACTGTTACCAAAGCTCATCCTCTGGAGTCTCTGGCTAGAACAAAACCATAGAATTTTTAGGGATAGCCTCTTAAGTGAAGACAGACTGGTCACCAAAATTCAAGCAATGATGTGGGAGTTGGCTGCACATCTCAGTCCCACAGTCAAGCTTCACAATCTGGATGAAGATCAGAGGAGCTGGATAGCTCAATTCAACGTCCCAGGACTATAAATCCCACTTCGAAAGCATCCAAACAAAGAACACTGGGAGATCAGGGAAAGTGGAAATGACTTTGTCATTTGGAAAAGTAAAATCAAAACTCCTATCCTCCATTTCGATGGGGCCTCGAAAGGGAACCCAGGGCTATCAGGAGGAGGGGTCACAATTGAAAGACCCAATCAAGACACAGTAACGCATTATGCACTTGGGCTCGGTAAAGAAACCAACAACAGGGTTGAGGCATTGGCTCTCTGGCAAGGGTTGCAATTGGCATTAAAACTCAATATCCCGGATTTGACAGTAATAGGTGACTCAAGAATCATAATACAAGCCATGGTTAAGAGATCCAAAACCCAAAGTATAACACTCAACAGTCTCCTTGACAAAATTCAGCTCATATCAAGTAAATTGAATTCATGTCATTTCTATCATGTGCTAAGGGACCAAAACTACAGTGCTGACCAAGCAGCAAATCAAGGCGTGTTACTGGAGGAAGGTACTCTGTCAGTAAATGTCACAATGGATCGAGTGGAGATTCCATGATCCCACGCAGACCTTGAGATCTCATCCATATGTTGGATCGCGCAAGTACAAGGGATCCGAGCAAATCGAGCATGAAGATAGGAATAGATGGGTTGATTGGCAGACAGGCTCATCCAAGTACCAAGAGAAAGAGCGCCCAAGATTGGAGGCAGACAAAGGATCCGCGCGACTCCATCCAGTTCCCAAAGGCAATGATGAACAGAGGAAAAAAAGAAATAAAGGGAGATCGACCCCCTCTCAACCCAGCTCAAGGATCGATCTGCAAGATGCTCAGGCACAAAGAGAGGGCAAGGAACCAGAGAAAGCGACGCCAAGCACGCGAAGGGAGAGCAAGCAGGAAGATGGAGTCTTCCTCCAAAGGGACGATGAGTACAGAAGAGCGGCTGAAGGAGATGGACAAAACCCTTGCAAATCTGCAGCAGATGCTTCAGCATCAGTTAGACTTCTTGGAAAATCTGGATGTGGAGGCAGGACGCAGGCTGGAACAGCTTGAGTCGGACATCACTATGACTAAAATCGGATTTGCTGAAGAATTGGACAAGCTTCACAACGAGCTGAAGAATCCTCAGCAAGAATTTGACGAAAGAATGGAACAATTGGAGGCTAAAATGGCCCAACTGAACAATAATTGGAACTAGGATGAAGAGAAGTAATTTCTGTGTTAAGTGTCAATGTAAGAAGCTCTCATAACAGTCTGGCATTGTATTAGCCATGAATTTAAATAAGTAGTATAGTAAGCAGATAGGGAGCTCAGTTAGTTAGTAGGATTGTGTCAAAGTTGCTTGTACTCAGGTTTATAGGCCCAAAGAAACACTGGGCATTTTGTAACTGAACCAGTTGCTCTGCCACACTTTTAATATAAATTCATATCCGTTTACGTAAAAAAAAAAATAATGCAGAAACACACTTTTCAACCAAACAAGAAAATGAAAAGATTTTTTTATTATTTAAATGCTAGTAAAGCATGAAAGGAAAAATACTAACAAGCAAAAACCAAGAAAAACAATTCTGGCCTAATCACAGATCGCAAAGAATCAAGTCAAAAATCGCATACTTGCAAATATTTTTTGTTTAAAAAAAACAATGACTCTCACACTTGTCTAAAAACATTTAAAATTCTTTTATTTTTTAACTGAGAAAAATTAGGCTAAGGGTAAGATTAGTCCTAAGCTACTAACTGCTCACACAGAGATTCAAACACCTGAGAGGAATAATTCTTATCAAGGGAAAGGATGTCTACCTTACCCTCAACAAAAATATCATGCACAAGAAGGCGACTGTTACTCAAACAACACATGTGCGAACGCGCGCTGGATAGAGACAAAGGGTGTGTACACGCGGGATGACCTTGTAAAGGCTGTGTGTATATCTAAATTCTAAAAAAAAATGAAAACAGACAGACCAAACCAGGAAGAGACCACTGATATTGATAACCAGGATCCCTTGAAGGCTTGGACACTCTTTCTAACAGAAAAAAAAATAATGCAAGGAAAAAATGATAAGGCGAAAACAATATGAGATAGAACTGTTAACAAATAAGACTAAGAGAGAATTACAGAAAACCCCCTAAGAAAGTATGATTTTGACAGGGAAGAGGATGACTACCTCTAAAGTTCTCTAAACTCTACATGCTACCGCTACTTCTACAGCTAGTGTTCACACGCGGGCTGTAAGAGGGTAGGGTGCGGCTACACGTGTGCAGACCTTGTGTAGGCCGCGTGTACCTCTGTGGGTCCCGAAAAACATAGTCAAGAAAAAGACAGGGAAAGATGGTATGGAAAACAAGACTCCCTGCTAACTCAGACCTTACAGAAACTAAAAGAAAAAACAGGCAAGAAAAACTAGTCTGTCAAACTACCCAAAAACTAAAAATTCCAGGAACCCTAGAGAGTCTCCCCAGTACGGTCGCCAATTCTGTTGTGGGAAAAATCTCCCTACGGACTAGCAAATAGAGTTCAGACTTTGCATGCAGATATAACCAAAGAGAAACTACTTTCTACCCTCATCCCTAGATTTAAATCCCCTTTTCTTAGTAAATGCATGGAAAGATCAACCTACCTCGTTCCCGGCATTTGATGTCAATCCTTCGTTGTTCTTGATTACTTGTTCGCGATACTCCTTCCAAAGATGACCTGCATCCAAGACAAGCAACAACTATGCATGCATACTAATTATATATTAACGGGTTAGAAATCCAAACATATACTGATCAAACTATAAACAATTCATGAATTGGGATGGAAAAATCATTTTCTTTATTACTTTGAATGAGTCAACTTACAAAAGTTGAGACCAGTCACCACTCCTTGAACCTGATCTTGGGCTCCTCTTCTTCTGTCCTCCAACTACTTTGCTTTGAATCTTCTTTGGCATAAGGAAAGGCTAAAGAGTTGGGACAATGGGAATACATAAATGGGCAGAGTTTCTTTGCTATATTTTTTTATTTTCAAATGGGACCCCTACCCCCTCTTTTATAGGCTAGAAGGAGCTAGGTATTTGGATGAACCCTCGGCCATGCATGGTCAGGAGTTTCAGTTAACTCACCCATAGCTTTTGTGCTCCATCGGAAACTTTCCTTTTTTTGTTCTTTTGTCGGTCCATGTGGGTTGTTTTGGGTCAGCCAGCATGTACACACATGCATTAATGGATTAGGGTGCATGGGCCTTTATAAAAGAGGATTTTCAAAGAGTTGTTCAACAGTGCTTTTGATCTGGATTATTTTCGGCACGAAATGAGAGCGGAGATATAATAAAGAAATACATAGAGATATTGCATATATTTAATAATATAACAGAAATGTATCAAGATGCAACCATAAACATAGATATACAGTAATACACGATTTCTATTAATCAGAGAAATGTACAGAGACTGTAAAAATACAAAGTGAAAGACTCGCTAGAATGGTGGCAGCTTATCTCTGAGAAGAGATGTGACAGCTACTAGCATTCGCAAGAAGATGATTACAATGAGGCTCTGAAGGCCCTTTTACAATAAACGGGAATGCCAAAATTCCTAGTCATCCAAAAATCTAACCCTAGGAGATGAAGCGCCAAAAGTCATGTGGGCCCCATTTGGGTAAGTGAGTACATCAACTTCCCGGGGTCGTAACTTTTGCATATTATCTCTGTTTTAGGCCTGTGATAGCTCGTTGGAAAGGTATTGTTGAGGAGATTCATTTTGGGGGCTCAATTATTCCTTTAGATATCATTTAGAACCTCGATATCGAAAAACCTTCATTTGGACCCTCAAAATGGCCCCGGAAGTTAAAACCTGCTAAAAATAGTAAATTGCCAAAATGGCCAGAAAACTGTTTTGAGCCATTTGGAAAAGGTGGGTGGCCATCGATATCCACCTAGATCAGATTTGGAAAATAAGGGATATGAGTTGGCCTGATGCCAAGTAAGCATGTGTGGTGCAATTTAGGGTTATAACAAGAATCTTACCCAATTATGTTCACCATATATGCAATGTTCATAGAAATCAAAATCCAGTGTGAAATTAGACACACCTTCAACCATACTTTTATCATGTGATTCTCAAAGACCATTCTCTCCAATATGTCCTATTATTTGATATCATAACATTGTCTTTTCTCTGGATGTATTCTTCATTTCCACCCTCAAGAGAAACAAAACTGTTACACCCATTATCGATAGGGCTTCTCAACAACTTGTATATATTTCCATTTCAAACTCCCCTCATGAACACAATTTCTCTTCGAACCATTTTGCATGTTTCCTCTTCAAACATAGTATGTACACCTACATCACTTATCTTAATTATATATATCAATTTTCTAGCCAGCTATGGAATGTGCGAAACCCCAGGGAGTGTTCTAATCCTTCCATCCTTGAGAAACAACTTGAATTTTCCTCATCATATGATTCTAGTTGTCGAGTCATCCCCTTGAAAACATTATACTTTCATATTCACAGAACCACTCCCTATGGGGAGTCATATGAAAAAACCCCCTTAAATTGATGATCCATACATCATCATCTACATGTGTGCTTGAATAAGTCAAGTACACATCCCCTCCTTCCTCTGAGGAGGTATTCCCTTTTGTGGAAGGAACATCATCAAATACCTTCCCTCTCTCAACACTTTTAGATTTACAATCCTTCTTGTAACTCCTAGTTTTACCACATTTCCAACATTTTCTTAAGGATTTTCCAGGAGATTTAGATCTACCTCTATATTTAGATCTCCTACTCAAGGTCTTATTTTTATTTCTAACCAAGGAACGTCCTCTTACAAATAAGGCATACATGATTTGAATATCCATGGTTTTCCTCCTCACCTCTTCCAAAAAAAAGGATGAAACCACATCATCAAATTTTAATGTGGTTGCATTACTCCCAATAGCTACTACCAAACTATCCCATGAATTTGGAAAATAACATAGTAAACTAATGCACTTATCTTCACTAGAAATTTTAATGTTGAGGGACAACAACTAATATACCACATTATTGAAGGAATTTATATGCTCTGTCACCAAGTCTCTGTTGATGTTAGTGGTAGCATCAAACAAGTACTTTTGCATTGGCATGTGTCTAGCATGTGGAAGTCGTCAAAGAATCTTCTAGTATTGAGTTTAATTTATTTAAAATGAATTAATTAAATTAAAATTGTATTTATTAGTGAATTTATTTATTTAAGGAACATGCATAACATGCAGCATGTAATCTAAATCTTAAGTGAGTGTGAGAAGTAATATCAATTGTAGATCACTTTGAATATTAGAAATAGATTGTAACTCATGATTATAAAATCAAGTCTAGGAGAAGGAGGAAGATACTTGTGTTGAGGGAGTCGAAACGGTCATGACTTCGAGAGTAAGTCAGTCTTGATGAGATATATCAAGAGAACCTTGGTGAGAGACCAAGGTGAGGATCTTCATGAGATGCCACGATCGAGAGACTCTTGGTGAGATGCTAAGAACAAGGGAACTTTGGTGAGATTCCAAGGTTTAGGATCTTTGGTGATATTCCAAGATTGGGATCATTGGTGAGATGCCAAGATCAGAGATATAAAAGAAGGACTTTTTCTAGTTGGAATGTAGAAAAAAAGAAGGACTTTTGATTACACATGAGTGAGGAGATCTCATAGTTTGGTCGAAGATATTTCATCCAAGTATTTATGCAGAGAGGGTTGGATCATAAAGGATCGTGATTCAATATCTTGGATAGGTGGAGAATAAATTCCATATAGAGGTCATACAAGTCAAGGAGGAGAGAGATCAGAGGTAGCCATAGGTGGTTTTCAAAGGAAATAAGCCACAAGGAAGTATAGGGTCATACAAAGCTTTCCATACAATTTTTTTGTACAGATACATGATTCACAGTGTAGATAGTCGCATATATACATGGTTCACAATGGGATGAATCATGTATGCATCAAGAAACATGCCAGAATAGGTCATACAACAACACATGAATTTCAAGGTTTGTTTGTAGTGTATAATGCTCTTAGTGGGCCATTTTCCCTGTTAGGGGAGCCTTGATTTGACCTTAATAAAAAATCATTAAACTGGTTTTCCCTCTGTGGTTTTTCTAGGGGTTTATACCTAAAAATATTGATGTTTATGTGTGCTAAATTTGGTTTCCTTGTTTATGTTCCCACTGCATGTTTAGTTGATTACTCAATTGTGCTTTTAGTATATTAAGTGATTTTATTTTGACCTAACTATCAGGTGTTGAGTAGAGTAGTAGAATATCAACATGGTATTAGTGAGTACCAAGGTTTGAATCCGCTAGAAAATAACCATGGTATTAGAGCCAAGGCTTTGAAGGAAAGAGGGAGGCTAGTCTTTGAAGGGAGTAAACTAAGTGCACAATGGAAGATCTATGAGATTTGAGTGACCAAGGAAGAGATAAAGTTATCTAGGGTTACATGAGCATATCTATGTGATCATGAGTGCTGAAGTGGGTACTTGAAGGACTAAGCACAAATCCATGGGATATATTAAAATATCTATAAAACGATAGGTAGAAATCTAAGGATTGATTTCTGGGAAACATCAGAGCCGAGGCTTTGAAGGAGAGAGGGATCACATGGGAGCGGAGAAGGAATTTTTTTTATTTGATTGAGTCATCTAATTTATAGAAAATATGTAATTTTTCTAAATTTCTTGAGCCACGAAGGACAATGAATCAAAGGGTTCTTAGATGGGTGAAGAAGGAAGTTCCTCCAAATATTAGAGGATGACAGATTTATTGGAGTCAGTGACTCACAAATGGAGCAAAGAAGGAATTTTTCTCAAGGAGATCTCATAAAGGGGTGAAGAAGGAATTTAAAATAGTATATAATTAGTCTAAAGGATAAGATAAGTCACAAGAGCAACCATAAAAATGTGATGAGAAACATACATATAGGGTGGAAAGGAAAAGTCTAGGTAGCAGAGGCATTGGAAGTACATGATTGTACAACAAGAGAAGAGGTGCTCAGTTGCAGGCGTTGGATATTTCTTAGTGGATAGAAGACAGAGATAGAATGTGTGAGTAAGATCTCATTGAGTGGATGGAGAAGGAATTTCATTCAAGTGTGTAGGGTATGGTTCGAGGAAAGGAGCAAAGGGGCAATAAGGGAGATAGTAGGTAACTAGCAAGATCGAAGGACTGATATTGGGGTTTGTAGGGATTGGCTATTTGTTTAATTGTATTCCTCAGGTGAAACATTATCCCAGGATGGGAGCCTATGAAAGGATCCAAGAGGACCTTGGATTATGGATCTATTGCAAGCAACATAGTGGAGAGAGAAGGGAGCAGGTAGCTCCGAAGTTTGAGAAACTCAAAGGGAGACCACCTTCAGATTTAGGTGGGAAGGAGTAGTCTTCCAAGTTTGTCAAAATAGATTCATGGTATGAGATGGCCACCATGCAGGATGCTCAAGATCAGGAGACTTCTAGGAGCATGTCAATGAGTCTTCAAAGACATGTCAAACCATCATGGCAGGGATAACTTCTGTGTCAAAGGGAGCAACCAATCAGGTGTATTGGAGAGCAAGCATGGTAGCATATCCAATAGTGAAGATATAGCCAACTCTAGGGTGGAGAAGTACCTTCCTTGCTAAGAGGTCGTTTTGATGTTAGTGGTATAATTGGACATGTACTTTTGCATTGGCATGTGTCTAGCATGTGGAAGTCGTCAAAGAATCTTCTAGTCTTGAGTTTACTTTATTTAAAAGGAATTAATTAACGTAAAATTGTATTTATTAGTGAATTGATTTATTTAAGAAACATGCATATCATGCAACATGTAATACAGATTTTAAGTGAGTGTGAGAAGTAATCTCAACTGTAGATCACTTTGAATATCAGAAATAGATTGTAACTCATGATTATAAAAGCAAGGCTAGAAGAAGGAGGGAGACACTTGTGTTGAGGGAATCGACACAAACAGGACTTTGGGAGGAAGTCACTCTTGATGAGAGAGATCAAGAGAACCTTGGTGAGAGACCAAGGTGAGGATATTGGTGATATGCCATGATCAAGAGACTCTTGGTGAGCTGCAAAGAGTAAGGGACCTTTGGTGAGATGCCAAGGTTGAGGATCTTTGGTGAGATGCCAACATTGAAGATAAAAAAGAAGAACTTTTCTACTTGGAATGTAGAAGAAAAGAAGGAATTTTTCGTACACATGAGTGAGGAGATCCCATAGGTTGGGTGAAGAGATTTCATCCAAGTATTGATGCACAGAGGGTTGGATCACAAAGAACCGTGATTCAATATCTTGGATAGGTGGATAAGGACTTCCATCTAGAGTTCATACATGTCAAGGAGGAGAGAGAGCAGAGAAAGTCACAAGTGGGTTTCAAAGGATAGAAGCCACGGGGAAGTTTAGGATCGTACAGAGCTTGGTGTATGAGTTTTTGGTACTAATACATGATTCACAATGTAGAAAGTCATGTATATACATAATTCACAGTGGGTTGAATCACGTATGCCTTGGGAAACATGCCATAACAGGTCATATAGAAACATAGGAGTTTACAGGTTCGTCTGCAGTGTATAAATTCTCTCAGTGGGCCATTTTCCCTATTACGAGAGCCCATATTTGAACTTAATAAAAGCATTGTTAGAATTTATTTCCCTTTGGGATTTTTCCAAGGGTTTATACCCAAAAATATTGGTGTTTATGAGTGCTTGATTTTGTTTCCTTGTTTATATTTCCACTATTTAGTTGATTACTCAACTATGCTTTTAGTAGATAAAGTGATTTTATTTTGAGCTAATTGTCGAGTGTTGAGTAGAGTGGTAAAAGATAAATATGGTATTAGTGCATACCAAGGGTTGAATCCACTAGAAAATCAATAGTCTCCATCATTCATCCTCAATAGGTACAACTTCTTCCGAAGGAAAAGTTCATTTACTAGGGACTTAGATTGATACTAACTTATCCCATAATGCCTCAGCTATAGCTTCTCCCAAGACATTTAATAACATTAAATCTAAAAGACACAACTAGATTGTGTTATTTTCCTTCCTATCCAACTTTTTCTAGTACTTCGTCAACATACCCATAGGTGTAGTACCAAGATCCACAATGATGCACTATTATTTATCTACTAGAAGATCCTCCATATTCATCTTCAAAAGATGAAATATTTTCCCACTAAATTTCTTGATCTCAATTTTAGAGCTACTCACCATTTTATTTCACCACAAGAATAACCACTACAGAGATCCCATTGACACCATTTTTATCACATACCCAAGATAATTGAACCCTTAGCAACAAAGACATCCCCCTGAAGCCAATAACTTCTATAACACCAAATGTATATTTTAAACCTTTATAGTATAGAAATGCACACACAGATTCTTTATAAAATGGAAAGAAAACAATAACATTCACACATGGTACTAAAAAATTTACCTTGGAAACCCTTAACCAAGAAAACAAACAAATGTTTAGATCCATGCCTTTAACTCTCATTGTATAAACTTCACCATTTACAAATAAAATATATATGATTATGTGGCATACAAAACCTTTAAAATCCATTCACATGGATTATATTACAACCTTAATTCCTTAATTGGAATCGGAAATCCATGAAATGGAAAATTGTGTGCCAAAACCAACCAAAATAGACCAAAAAACCACCCAAAATATTTTTTTCGGTGGCTCTGGCCCCCTCTATGATCCCCCCCGGATAGGGTTGGTTTCTACCCCCCCTCTATGCCTAGTGCATATGTATCATGCATGAGGCTATCCATGCAAAGAATATAAGACATACCCAATGTTGAAATTTCACCTACCCAACATCTGACAGTTAATTCCAAATAAATAACTTATTAAATTAAAGAACACCTGAGTAATCAACTAAACATGAAACAAAAGCATAAACTAGGAAACCAAATCATGCACATATGAACACCAATATTTTTGGGTAGATACCTTTGGAAAAACCTCGGTGGGAAGGCTAGTGCTGAGAATGAATTTACTATGCTAAAATCAGGGCTTTTGTAATAGGGATAATGGCCCATTGAGAGAAATACAACTATAGACAAACATGGAAAAGTATGATCTATTGTACAACCCAAAATCGAATGGTTTTCGAGGTGTATGCAACTTTCCTTCAACAAACCTGTGTATGTACGTGATGGTCTCCATTAAAACATGTGTACATGTACGTAAAGACCGTATGACAAGATTTGTACGACACAACACTTCCCTGTGGTTTTCTTGACCTGATCTCTATATGAAGGTCCTTCTCCACCTATATAAT
Source organism: Picea engelmannii (assembly GCA_009831015.1). NCBI lineage: Eukaryota > Viridiplantae > Streptophyta > Pinopsida > Pinales > Pinaceae > Picea > Picea engelmannii. Next base: position 223,229 of record ML785321.1, on the reverse strand, counting down.
ATCTTGAATCATTATCCTTTATGATCCAATACTCTATGTCAAGTGTCTTACTCCTTCACCCTAGCCTTTCTTTTATAATGGTGAGTTGTAATCTATTTCTAATCTCTAAAGTGATTGATGGTTGAGATTGCTTCTCACCTCACTCAAGATTTGGAAACATATTAATTACTTTTAGCACTTTCCTTAAATAAATCAATTAACTAATTACATAATTAATTAATAAAATCAATTTATTTTAATAATTCCTTTAATTAAAGTAAATTCAAGAATATAAGGCTTTGGATGATTTCCACACGTCTAGACACATAGACCTGTGCAAAAATACCTATCTGATGCTACCACTAGAATCAACACTCCCTCTTAGGAAGGAAGGTATTCTACACCACTCCAAGTTTGTCTCTGAAGAACACAAACTTCCCTTTCTCCTAGGGTTTGATTAGAATATCTGCGACCTACTCATCTGTGGAAAAATAATGAAGCTTCACTACTCCCTTCTGGATCATATCTCGAATGAAGCAGTATTTATCTCTACATGTTTGGACCTTTCACGGAATATTGGATTCTCTAAGAGTTTGATACAAATTTTATTATCACATTATATCACCATAGGATCCAACTCCTGATCAAATAAACTTGTAAGAAATTTGGGAAGCCAAATGGATTCACAACTAGTGTTACCCATGATTTTGGTCATCATGATGGTGTATTGATGATGGTGTACTTAGGCTCCTCATAAGAACTTTATCCTGAGAAAAGTGAAATTCATCTCTTCCCAGAAAACTTACTTTTGAAGAGAGTTCGCATGTTGCTAATATCCCAAGGTACGAGAATGACCCATTCTTGCAGGCTACTTTAAGCTAGGGTGTGGACTTCTCGCACTGTGCTACATAGCTAGGGTGCGAACCTTCTTTAAAGCTTGGAAAAAGATGAATTCTCGATGGTTCTAGAAGGGAATATTCTAGAAGAATGGGTTGGCATTTGAATGGTTATCCTTGTACTGGATTCCATGATATTGTGGGATCATTCTTATCCAAGTAACCATCTCATTCTCTCCTATATATTGATGGAATTCTCATGGAAAAGGTTAAGCAAGATTCATTGGAGAATTGGTGAAAGAATTGTG
>ML785321.1:184291-222056 GCA_009831015.1 Picea engelmannii | reverse complement strand
TATTGATGGAATTCTCATGGAAAAGGTTAAGCAAGATTCATTGGAGAATTGGTGAAAGAATTGTGTGAAGGACTTAGCTTGAACAGGAGCTTGGAGACTCTAGCAAGTATATCAAGAGGATTTGATCTTCTTCATGCAAGGATTGAGCAAGTGTGTGTGTTGGAGCCAACAACCATCGAAAGGAAGCTTGCGATATCAAGGCGATCAGGTTGTAATCTTCTACTTTCAATTAATATGATACAGTGGCATGTCCCTTTCCCATAAATCTATTCTCACTTTATTGCGTAATTCCTTGATCATACACATAAGTTGAAAGTTGAATATATTTTTCTATATTCACTTTGGTTGGTTTGTGTTGTCTTGGTCTTGACCTCATGAGAGCACCGGAGTGAAGCGAGAGCAACAGAGACCCTAGGAAGCGATACAAAGGTATGTTACTTGTTCCTCCCTATTAGCTAATTCAATGGTCATAACTTAGGGAAAGAGTCATGTACTGTCCTATTTTGTTCTAGATCCAACTGGATCTATGGAGATCTGTTAGTGTCCGCACCTACTGTTTAGTCCGATAGAAAAATTTACGACTCCACTGGGGAGATAACCCATTTTCTTTGTGGTTTTTGGTGTTTTTCCTTTTCCATTTTCTCTTGCCTTACCTTTCTCCATTCATATCAATCTCTGAGTCTTCAGGATACCCTGATAGACCCTCTAGGTCCAAAGGCCTCTTCAAAGTTTGTGTCTTTTTCCAAAAATTTGATTAGTTTCAGACATTCTCGCACTGCACTCCAAAGTGGCCTGCAAGAATCTTTTGAGTTCGCACCCTGCTTTTAGGTTTAGTGCGAGGTTCTCACACTCTTCTCAAAGCTCACCTACAAGAATCACCTATTCTCGCACTATGTAATACTGCTAGCCTGCGAACCTTCGTTTTCAAAATTTTGGATTTCAGTTTTTGCATCTTCAACTGCCCAGATCAGTTTAGGTGCCTAAAAAGAGTTTCTTGGACCATTGATTGATGTTTTTCTTGTGTTCATTTTTGTGCATGAACAGTCTTAGGATTTCAAAGGCTCTTCTTGTCACTTGTTCTTGACTTTCATTTCTTGACTTTTCTTGGCAAAGGTATACTCTCTGATTTCAGAATTTGAATGTGCTTGTTTGGTTAAGGACCGATGATCAGTTGAAAGTTGAGATTCGTTATCTTTATCATTTTCTTATTATTTGAAAGATCATTTTCCTCAAGCAATTGAAAAGGCTCATTTGGTTTGCTTGTTATTTTTGTTTCCATTGAAAGATTGGTTTGGGTTTTTATCTATTGCTTGTTCATTAGTTTTTGGTTTTCTTCACTCTCACCATATGGTGTAGGTCCTTTTTGAAAAGTGAACAACATTTTTGTTTCAAAAGAATTTTCATCCTCAAAAGTATTGAAAATCAATTGTTGAAATTATTGAAAAAGAAACAATAGAGAATTGTTATTAATGCGTGATTTGTTGCAATTGCATTTTAAAGGAAATTGTGTATTGTAGTTTAAGGTTGATCTAGAAAACTTCTCTTTCCCTCCCATACATAGGATTCATTGAACAAAAAATGATATATTTCATTCTCATCCATGCATTGTTGGGTCAGAGTCTTATACAACATCAGTTTCATCTCCGTTTCCTTTGAGTAACAACAACTCTTAATGACACTGCGTAATTGTAAAATTTAACTAGTAACTCTTTTCTAGGGCTCTATTACACCAACATTTAGCTAGGCTAGCACTTTGGAATAGGAAGAGAGATACACTCTCCAAAGCACAAAACACACAATAACATCTTGTGTTAAGGAGTGTTAAATTCCATTTCCAACATCTTGTCCTGGGAAGCCCTTCTCACACAAGGGTCAAACATGAGGTCGCATTGATATTGACAGAGTTACTCACCCTGCTTTGTTGATATCTGTGTATAGATTGCACATATTACGGGGATCACTTGGAGGTATACCCACAATGATGAGTGGAAGCCTTTTGAGTTGATTTCGGGATAGATACCTTTCCCTTACATGTGGATCGGACTGTCGAGTGTCCCCCCAGGATTTATTGTTGTCAGTGGTAACCTTAGTGGCCTATATTTCTAGGTTCTTACACAAGGTGACTATGAAGGGGAAAGTCTTCACGGTACCTGGAATCGACGTTGACCAAACTCAATTGGGCTCCTTGGAGGGTATACCCACGATTATGTGTGGGATCTTGCACCATGGTGTAAGTCCGTTAAGCAGGTCGTCAGCGTAACTTTTCCACCCTAGCCCAGCTCCTTCTCGTCTCATTGTTGTGACGTTGGATTTCATCACCAACTAGTGACTTCGGAATTAGAAGGTCTTTTTTGCTTGGTGTTGATTTCTAGATTTTGTTTACTAGCGCGTGTTGTTTGTTTACCAAAGTTGACCATATGATTTTATTCGTGAAGTTTGTCACTCGTTTACAATATCTCCTCCACGTCGTTCACGTAGAATGCAGGGTTTATCTCCAGAGCATCTGGAAGGTTCTAAACCCTTGCCTACAAGTTCACCTGAGGGCTCTCCTCAGCAAAGTGAAGTCATAGTCATCACCACTCCACAAGTGGAACGAACTGACTCTCTAGAACATTTTCAAATTACAAATACTCGAGAGGACTTTCGAATTCACCCTATTTCTGAGCGAACATTTATGCGAATGAATTCTTCCGGAGACTTAGTTGTTACATCTTCTGGATCACCATTTGGACCCTTTCCAAGCATAGAAGGCCAAGATCCTTTTTGGTCTACGGGTATTTTTCGACGGGACCTTTTTGGTCCAGGCTCACTTGTGATTTCCGAAATCACCCCACCTATGATTTCTGAAATATCTAGTCCAGAGACAGTATCGTTTACTACCACCTATCACTTTACCATCCCTATCGAAATGGCCCATCACACAGATAATACTAGTTTTCCAACCGGGTTTACTGTGGTTAGTCTCGCTCCCATTAGCACATCGCGAATGCCCAATGTCACTCTGACACTACCACCTGGATACCGTGCGTTGAATGATTCCATTCCCACTCCAATGAAAACCCCATCCGGCTCTCCTGGTGGTCCTTCTTCTTATGGGCACTCTCTTCCCGGTTTTATTCCGACACTCCCTCAATTTCCTTTTGGAGGACCTCTCTCATCCTCCACTGGCAGTCTTAATCCTAGTGGAACTATTCCGTCATTCACACCAACTTACCAGATTCCCATCGGTGGAAAATTTCACCAAGGTGGTATGACTCAACCCCCTCTCAGTGGGCAAATTCCTATTGGAATGCAAATCCCAATTGGAACACAACCCCCAATTGGAACGCTACCCCCAATTGGAACACCACCTTCGATGGGAGGACTGACCCCACCTTATGGTCAAAACATACCTCCATCCTTGGCCCCGTATTAGAATTAGTTGATACAACATCCTCCACAATCGACTGGGGGGCAGCAGTTTCCAGCTGCATCTATGATACCCCTTATTATGGGCCAACCATATCCAGGTACGTTCAATTCCATTTGGGGCTTGAATGCTCAAACTCATGTCCCTGTTCCAGGATACAATCCCATGAGCTACTATCCTCTCCAACCACCACCGAATCTTCCTGGGTCTTCACATTATATGCAGACTGCTTATGGTCCTACTGGTTTGTCGATGGGGCTTCCTCCCCAAAGCCACTAGTACCCACAGGTGAATCGACAGTTACCCTTTTTGGCCACTTTGGATCTTCCAGATTTGTCAAGGATTTTAAATGATCCAATTTTTCACTCTCCCTAATGGCCAGTTATACCAGCCAAGCTACCGTCGGACATCCCTAAATTTGACGACAAAGCGGGAGAGGACCCAAACAATCACGTTATGACTTTTCACCTATGGTGTTCATCCAACTCATTGATGGATGAATCTATTCGTTTACGTCTTTTTAAACGAACCCTCACAGATTCTGTTGCGAAGTGGTATATCGAATTACCATGAGGTTTCTTCTCTGACTTCAACACCCTAGCTATGGCTTTCCTCACACACTACCAGTTACCGATTCGTTATTACACGGGGACCGATATTTTGACTACTTTAAAACAAAACAAAGCCACTCATATATCCGATCACATTCATGAGTGGCGACAGAGACAACGTCTCATTAAAATCAAACTCCCTAATCAATTGCTGGCAGAGTGGTTCACCAAATCATTTGTGAATGACATCGGTCATGACATCACCATGGGTGGAGTATTCACGGAAGAGCAGGCCATAAGTCGTGCTCAATAACTTGACCTCATTTACTCACAAACAGGTACCCTTTATGACTTACTACCTGACTTACCTCATCCTTCCACTTCTGCCACTTCAACTACTCCAGCTTCTTCGCATGCAACCGACGGTGTGATTGGCACTTTCCAAGCCCAACCACATTCCGCCTCAAGCACCAACCCCAAACCTGCTTCTTAAAATGTTCAAAATTCTTTGTCTCCTGCCCCTCCCACTGGCAAGACTTCTGAGGTAAATGCAGTTCAATCTACCCCAGTTGGTAAAAACAAATCTAAAAAGGGAAGAGGTAAGAATAAGGAGGACAAAAATACTTCTCAAGCAAAGTGAACCAAAACTACCCCTGTTGATGATCAGGATAAGCACAAACCTAGATAACCTTGTCTTATCTGTGGTGATGATCACTACATGAAGGATTGTCCACGACGCACCGAGGTCACTAAGTTCCTTCAAGGAGCTCCAAAACCACCTGCTCTGGCTATTTTGTCCCAACCCTTCCCGTCTCAACAACATGCTCATTTGGTCATTCATGACCAACCCTCATCTTCTACTACATCCTATGTATTGATGTGTACTGGCGATTCAAAGCAAAGCGACGTTGCACTCACTATTCGAGCCAAAGATTATTCTCCCTCTAAAGAAAAGGTTGATGATCTACCTCCTTCTTTGGTACAACCCTCTCCCTCGACTCCACCTACCAATGGTCCTCTTCATCTTGAATGATTGAGCCTCGACACAGTTCTTTGACCCCCCCCAAAGGGCGTCGTTCGAAAATCGACTTTCAATCCTCATGCTCGTGCTGCCCAGAACTACAGCATTGTTGAAGATCTGGCCCAAGCACCTTCTGCGATGTTAGCCCTCGAAGTCCTTCAAAGCTGTCCTACGCAATGGAAGACACTGTTGAAAGCTATCGGTGGAATCGATCTGACGGATACAAATTTAATAATTTTTGACTTTGAAGATCACATTCCAAGGTTACCCCCTCAACTCGCGTTCCAGATCCAATTAATTGTCTCTGACAAAAACATTTGTCGAACCGTTATCGATGAGGGTGCCTCGACATGTGTCATAGCTCTTGCTTGCTGGAAAGATATTGTCTCTCCTTCTTTGAATGAATCCCAGAACACTCTTAAAGCCTTCAACGGCTCTGTTTTTAAGCCCTACGATGTCCTTCCTTCGTTTCCCATCACGTTAGAAGGCAAAATGGTCCAAGTTGAAGTGGAAGTCTTTGACACTCCCCTTGATTACATTCTTCTGCTTGGCCGCAGCTGGATCGATTCCATGCATGTTTTTGTGTCGACCCTTTTCGTGTGGTGTGTTTCCCACATCAAGGAAAGGTCGTCACCATTGGCCAATTAGCCTTCTTTAATTCAGATACCCATACTGGCAATGTACCGTTCATCGCTAAAACCCCACCGGGTTATGAGAACGTCGGTGTAGGCCTTCTAAAAGACTCTTTGTTAATGGGTACTTTCCCCATTCCACCGCCCGATGTTCCACACTCGTCTGTTGCTTCAATTAACATGATCTCCACCTCGATTCTTGAACTTCCTGCATCTCATGACCCATGGATTGTACATGACCCTGGAGATAATCTTCATTATGGAAACAAAATGTCGTTAAGTCTGGTTGACTCCGCCTATCAGGCCATTCAATCAGCAACCCCTTATATCCCCTCTCTTGGTGAGTTTTCTCCCGATCCTTTTCATGTCATTTTTCCCGTCGACGAAATGATCATGTCTGTCATGGAAGACACCCCTTGGGACGATGGACATCATCGTTCCATCCTCTTTCTGGAGCAACATACCATTAAGAACGACCAATGGATATCGACTCCATCGATCGTTGTCATCATCTCAACCATTCCCAAGTCCACACACGATGTGTTTTTCGAAGGGAACTTAAGTAATATCTCGCCCACTATTCCCCTTGACATCTCCGTCAAACCTAGGATTGTCGAAAATGTCCATATCGAAGCTTCGTGTTCTTCTGACGAAATCGTCACCTACACATCCCTTTTCAAAGAGTTTCGTGACATCTTCACCTAGAGCTACAAATAAATGTCGGGTATCGACCCTGAGATCGTGATACATGAGATCAAGACGTACCCCGACGCTAAGCCCGTCCGACAACGCCTTCATCCACTTCACCCACGTAAAGTGGTTGCTATCAAGCTCGAAGTTGAGAAACTTTTTAAAGATGACTTTATTTATCTGGTGGCTCTCACAGACTAGGTTTCCAATCTTGTCCCGATCGACAAGAAACGAGGCACAATTCGTGTATGCATTGATTATAGGGATATCAACAAATATTGTCCCAAAGACAACTTTCCTACCCCTTTCGTCGATCAGATTGTCGACGATTGTGCCGAAAGTGAAATATTCTCTCTGATGGATGGTTTCTCTGGGTATAATCAAATCAACATTGTTCCCGAGGATCAACATAAGACCACTTTTATTTGTCCTTGGGGTACTTTTGTCTATCGAAAACTCCCTTTAGGTCTCAAGAACGCTGGCGCAACTTTTCAACGCGCTATGTATTATGATTTCCATGATATCAATAACATATTCCAACCATATCTGGACGATTTACCTGCTCACTCAATGTGGTAGGTCGATCACCCAACCCACCTCCGAGCCATTTTCGTCCGCTGTCGGTTCTACCGTATACGTTTTAATCCTCATAAGTGTGTTTTCTGCGTGGAATCCGACCGACTTCTCGATTTTATCATTTTGCGTCAAGGGATCCGAATGGATCCTTTAAAGGTGGAGGCAATCCTTAATCTCCCTCCTCCTTCTACACTTCACCAGTTACAAAGTTTGTAGGGGAAAGCAAACTTTCTTCATTGTTTTATCCCAAATTATGTTGAGATAACTCGTGTATTTATGTGGCTCTTAAAAAAGGGTTCAAAGTTCATCTGGGATACCATCGCCAACAATGCTTTCAAAGATTTGAAATTGTCCCTAACGCGTGCTCCGCTTCTCTTTCCCCTCGATTGCAGTCATGATTATTTCATCTATCTTGTTGCCTCAGATTATACCATTGGTATGGTTCTCGTCCAAGAGGATGATGCTAATGATGAACATGTTATCTACTACTTGAGTCGAAGTCTAACACCTACTGAAATCAAGTATTTACATGTCAAAAAATTGGCCTTGGTTGTCATCCAAGACTTCCAACGCTTCCGGCACTATATCCTCTCGCGCAAGACTACAGTGATTTCCAACTGCAACCCTATGTAACACATTCTCACACGTCAATTGCTAGGGGGAAAATACTCCAAATGGATTGGGATACTCCAGGAGTTTGACTTGGAATTCGAACACGCCAAGTCCAAGAAGTCCTTAGTATTTGCTGAGTTGATATGTGACTTTCCCTATTCTAAAACGGGAAATGTAGCAGCTGATTCATTGCCCGATGAATCTCTTTTCCTTATCATCACTGATGATCTTTGGTATGGTGATATCATTATATATCTCCAAACCCAGACTTTCCAGCCAACTTTGTCTAGTACTGAACGACGTCGAATACGCTACCAAGCCCGTCAATACATTATCCTCGGGGATACTCTTTATCGTCGGGGGATTGACTCTATTTTTCGACGCTGCCTAACATTCGATGAAGTCAAGAAAGCTCTGAATGACTACCATTCTAGAGAATGTGGTGGTCATATGTCTGGGTATGCTACTGCCCAGAAGATCTTATGAGCAGGGTATTTTTGGCCTTCTTTATTTAACGACTGCATAATCACCGTTCAAAATTGCCATGCTTGCTAGACCTATAATCAGAAGATATGGTCACATCTTGCTCCTATTCACCCTGTGGTATCCATTGGTCCCTTTGCAAAATGGAGCATCGATTTCATGACATGTCACCCTCACTCGACCGGGGGGCATGGATACATTATTGTAGCCGTCGATTACTTTACTAAATGGGTCGAGGCGATGCCGACATTTAACAACACTAGAAATAACGCAACATTATTTATTTTTAATCACATCATAGCTCGTTTTGGTGTTCCCAAAGCTATCGTCATTGATCATGGTAGCCACTTTAGAAACTTCATGATGTCTGCACTTACTGAAAATTTGGGTCTTCGCCATGTTAACTCAACGCCCTATTACCCACAATCCAACGGCCAGGTCGAAGCAATTAACAAAGTTCTCATAACTATGCTCCGATGAATGATAGGGATTCACAAAACAAGTTGGCGCACAATGTTTTTTTCGGCATTGTGGGCTTACCGGACATCCATCAAGTCTGCTATTGGGTTTACACCTTTCCGGTTAGTCTATGGTTTGGAAGCCATTCTATCGATTGAATGCGAGATACCCTCTTTAAAACTAGTTGTTGAACTCCTACCAAACACTTCTGCTGAGGAAGAATGTCTATTGTATCTTATGCGATTAGACGAAACTCGACGCCCTAGTCATAGAAGCTCATAAAAAACGTGTCAAGGCCCAATACGACAAACATGTCAAGCCTCACGTTTTCTCCAAAGGAAATCTCATCCTCCTCTATGAACAAGATCGAGATATGCTAGGAGCTAGAAAATTCGAAGCCATGTGGCGAGGTCCTTATATCGTTCGATGAGTTTTGGAAAAAGGAGCTTATGAGTTAGTAGATTACGATGGTATCCCTTTGAGTGAACCCCAAAATGGGTTGTACTTGAAGAAGTACTATGCATAAAATCATCTGTGCATGAGTACTTGTATTTTTATTGTATCATACTTCTTGTGTGTTACTATAGCTTGCTTTTGTCGTTATCTGGTTTTTTCCCTTACGTGATGTTGTGTTTGATTTCCAGATGTCGGAGTCTTCGCTACCCTATATTGGCTTCGCTGATGGTGCTAGTCGTAGTACTCAGAACCTTGCTTCTACTGCATGGGAAATTTATGCCCCTACAAACGAACTTGTCTCCTTACTAGGTGTGCGTCTCAGTCGTATGACCAACAATATTGTAGAGTATAGCTCCATTATCGAATTATTGATTGATTCTATCTCGCTCGGAATCCGTCATTTGGTTGTGCGACTCAATTCACAGCTTGTAGTACTACAGTTAAGTAATGTCTATACTATTTGAAGTCCTACTTTATTACGGGTGTATTTGCGAGTTTGCCTCTTGGAACATTATTTTGATTATATTGAATATCAACATATTCCTAGGTGTCTAAATACATTAACTGATGCATTGGCTAACTATGTATTAGACAGACATTTGGATCATTTATAAATCAATCACATCAATTTTCACAAAACACAAGATAAACCGGTAGAATCCGTATGTATATATAACGATCAAAAGAGTTTTTTACAAAACGTTTTGTCCAAAGACCAAAATGTCAAAATCTAAATCTCATAGCTTCTACAAAGAGATGTCATGGATGACGTTCACGGTAACATACGACTGCCTGGGCAACCCTACGGAGCAATCAGCCTATGGACTCTGACACTCCTACTGTGTGACGTTGATAACGTCGTGGAACCTCTACAAGAGGCATGTCTGGAATATCTGTTGTCAAACCCTCTAGGTTTTGTTCCACTACTTGATAATCATCGGTGTCCCATTGTCGCACTGGCACTACCTCTCCTTTCCGCTGAATGGGAGAATTACTAGGAGGTCAGTAAGGTCCCACATTTGTGTCATCAAAATACAAATTTTGTATTTAGTCTTTGGACAAACATATATAAAAAACAAAACATTTGCATATGATAAAATTCAGAAAAACATTTAAAAAGGAAAAAATTGTGTACTTCTTACCAAGTTCCCCCCACTGAGCATCCTCCGGAAGGACTAAGTACGGATCTCCTCGGAAATCCAACCCGACATAAGCATAATCATCGACCATCAACATATGTGGTCGCAGCCAGTCGAAGAAGGTATCATCATACATGATAATTGGTCCAGCTACGTGCTGAGCCATGAGCTGACACCATCTCAGCATTCTTGGATCCCTGGGAGCCGGTAAATTCCACTCAACCTGCAGCCTCAGTAATGGAACCCTCTCGAGAAAGAAGGACACTAACAAAGATCTGTACCCGAATTGCTTCAGGTCGCCTCGTCTGCATTTGGTCAACTGCTTTTTTATGCTACGAAGCACTGCATCTGCCCAGTTAAAAACCTGAGGTTCAACACACTCTATGGCATACTGAAAGTAACTCTGGAGCACCATGTGAGGAGTGGAGCTCCTGGCCATACATGAAATGGTGAATAAAATAGTGCAGAGGGTCAAATCCCACACTCCCCAAATAGCTACTTTCCCTTTCTTCCTCTCTGCCCTAGGAACATAGTGTAAGCAGCATTACTCACTCATGGGTAGCCCACCACCTCTGCTACCAGTCAGGCTCGCGTGGTACCCACGTTGTGACAGTCCATTCAAGAAGTAAATGTCCTCAATATCTAAGGACAGTGTATGGACCCCTACATGAAATACTTGCTGATCGGGATCCCACATATGCACAAGGTACTCTAATAATCTGATTTGAGCCCTCATGCCCGGGATATGAAAGTACTTCAGAAGACCACAGTTTCTCAAAGCGGCAATGGTGGGTGCATGATTTCTGGCAATGGTATTATCTTCTTCATGCTCCCTTTCGCGCCATTCTAAAACCATTTTGATGGCCAATTACCTGCATAAGAAGCACAAAAAGAAGATTAATAACTCTACTCACAATTTGGTTTTCTTTCATTGAGAAAAACTTCAAATTTTTTTTATGCTTTGCGATTCTCGCAGGTGTCCTTTAGGCACAGTGCGAGAACCTCGCAGGCTACTGTGGGCTCACCTGCGAGAATCGTCCATTCTCACAGGTCCTATGTAGTTCACCTACGAGAATGGCTGAGTGCAAGAATGGATCATAAAACCAACTCGAAAATGTGTTTTTACCAATGAAAATGAAAATTTAAACCATGAAAGAGTAGAGGACAAAGAGCCTACCTCACTGTCGTTGATGGCTCGTCGAATGGATGCTCGTAACTCCCACAATCTGACGTCAAACTTCGAGGGTAAAAGAGGGTTTTTTGGGCTCAAATAGTGGAAAAGTGAAAATGATATGGTAAAAAGAGTTTTACTTCTTTATATTAACTTTTACCATGTTATTGAATTTTTTATAATTATTTATTGATTAAAACCTAATTCCTAATGCCCCTTTGAGTGTAAATTTTGCAGGCATAACGACTTCGATGTTCATATACAGGGATGCGAACATATTTTTTCTTTTTCATTGCATGTTTTGACTGTTTTTTATGGTTTTTGTATAAAACCTCGAGTTTGGTCTTTGTCCATTCTCACGCTTGAAAATTCATGAGAACGTGATCGATCATACTTTTATCACTTTTTCGGGCTCAACGAGGTTATACGAAAAAGGAACCCCCCTGGAGTCCTCTTTAAGCTCTTTTCAAACTCTGTAAACATGAAAAGATAGCTGAGCGGCCTTGCTATTTTCACACTCGATAAAGTATTTGAAGAAAGCCTCTGGTGGGCGATAATTTATCTCTTTTTCGGTCTCATTAGACTATTTTATGAAAAAGGAACTGAGAGAGTTCTCTTTTAAGTGTTTTTCCAGACTCTATAATCATGAAAAACCTTCGAGTTTTCTATCTCTGGATTCATTAAACAAACATTGACAGACCCGTAATGGGACCGAACCACTCCTTCCTAGGGTTCATTAAACATACTCTGAAGGACTTATCCGAAGGATAAGCTTATATCAACAAGCATATGTTATCCTCCTCAAGCTTGCATAAAAATAAAGAGGTACTTTCCATAAATGGTGGGGGAAAATTTGGGAAAGGGATATGTTCTCATCTTCATATTGATTGGCAGTAAGCGTCGCTCTTGAACATGCCACCCTCTATTCATTATTTGAAGCTGGTTTGGGAAATCCATTTGTCTCTCATTCGATTTGCTACAAGGTCATACCTTGTGTCGTCTCTGAGTCAATTCTTCCAAATCATTGGTCGTGTCGTTCATATGTTCAAGAGAAGTTCATCTGAAACCTCTATTGAGTCGACCATCTGCAGTTGACCATTTTCTTCATGTCAGCCTTCCCTGTGTCCAGTCCAACTTACATCATATTTGTTTCACCTTCAAAATCTGTTACTCATTTCGTGTCATTGATGGGGGATACATCAAGGCCCTCCCGTGATGAGTTTTGTTCCGTCGACTTCAGCTCATTATCCGGAATCAAGACTTATAAATTTTTGGTACCTTGGAACCTGCATGCCTCAATGGCAGGTTTCCTCACTTTTGACAGTGGGTTTACATCATTGACCCCTGATCGAAAGATTCCGTCGATTGTTTGACTTCAACTCATTCATTCACACATGAAGGATTGTACTAAAGTACCTTGGGAGTCATTGACATTAATGGTGATTTCCCTCGCACTTGTTAACGGTTTCATCAATGACTAGTAATCAAGTGGTTTTTTCCATGTTCGACTTCAACACATGTAATCACATGGTTAGATTCGTACTTTTGGGCAACAAGATTAAAGACCCTGGATATCATCTCTTTGTCCAGGTTGCGATGGAGTATGTATAATTTTTTACACATAGATCCACTTTGTATGTCTCGTGGCTATGTCATCTTAATTTGAATTTTCTCGCATGGATCCACAGTGTATTCCTGGTGGCTATACTATATTTTGATGGCATGGATCCACAGTGTATGATTGGTGGCCATGACCTATGTCTACAATGTCATCCATTTGTGATCTGAGTATGGGAATTCCTACCTCAGAATTAGTATATTTGATATTCTGTAGATGCTTGGTTGTTTGCAGGTTTCTGATTACGTGTGCTCCTGGTTTCCAACACACACATGCAGTTTACAAAATCTTTCGGCTGTCATTGGTTTCGGCCTCATACTTTGGGGGCCATTCTGTTGTCCATGATTTTGGTCATCATGATGGTGTACTCAGGCTCCTCATAAGAACTTTCTCCTGAGAAAAGTGACATTCATCTCTTCCCAGAAAACTTACTTTTGAAGAGAGTTTGCAGGTTGCTAATATCCCAGGGTGCGAGAATGACCCATTCTTGCAGGCTACTTTAAGCTAGGGTGAGAACTTCTCTCACTTTGCTACATATCTAGGGTGAGAACCTTCTCTAAAGCTTGGAAAAAGATGAATTCTTGATGATTCTAGAAGGGAATCTTCTAGAAGAATGGGTTGGCATTCGAATGGTTATCCTTGTATTGGATTCCCTGATATTGTGGGATCATTCTTTATCCAAGTAACCATCTCATTCTCTCCTATATATTGATGGAATTCTCATGGAAAAGGTTAAGCAAGATTCATTGGAGAATTGGTGAAAGAATTGTGTGAAGGACTTAGCTTGAACAGGAGCTTGGAGACTCTAGCAAGTCTATCAAGAGGATTTGATCTTCTTCATGCAAGGATTGAGCAAGTGTGTGTGTTGGAGCCAAGAGCCATCGAAAGGAAGCTTGCAAAATCAAGGAGATCAGGTTGTAATCTTCTACTTTCAATTAATATGATACAGTGGCATGTCCCTTTCCCATAAAGCTATTCTCACTTTATTGTGTAATTCCTTGATCATACACATAAGTTGACAGTTGAATATATTTTTCTATCTTCACTTTGGTTGGTTTGTGTTGTCTTGGTCTTGACCTCACGAGAGCACCGGAGCGAAGCAGGAGCAACAGAGACCCTAGGAAGCGATACAAAGGTATGTTACTTATTCCTCCCTATTAGTTAATTCAATGGTCATAACTTAGGGAAAGAGTCATGTCCTATCCTATTTTGTTCTAGATCCAGGTGGATCTAGGGAGATCTGTTAGTGTCCGCACCTATCGATTAGTCCGATAACAACTAGCCATACTCACTTCCATATACTCTTCCTTTGTTGAAATGAGTTCTACAAAAGTTTGCTTCTTGATGAACCAAGTAATCACTGATAATCCCAAGCTGAAGCAACACCCCGAGGTGCTCTTTCTGTCTATTGCACTCCCTTCCCAATATAAGTTTGTATATCTCTGTAACTTCACTCTATCTCCTCCAATATATCTCAATCCATACTACAATGTACCTCTCAAGTAATTGATCACATGTTTCACTACTAGCCAATGCACCTACCTTGACTCCACCATGAACTGACTCAAGGTGTTCACAAAAAAACAAATATATGGCCTGGTGATGACCAAATACATCAAGGACCCTATTAGCTTCTTATATATCATGGGATCCACCAACTCTGAATTTGAAGTGATCACTTTCTTTAGATTGGTAATCATAGGTGCAACGATCAATTTACAATCCTTCATCATGAATCTCCTCAATATCTCTAATAAATACTTCCTTTTTCCAAGGAATATCTTTCCTGATACCTGCCATACCTCTAACCCAAAGAAATAATGCATCAAGCCAATTTTTTCATCTTGAATTCACTCGCTAAATCCTCTTTTCACCTTGGAATAATCTACTCTGCAACTATGAGAAATAAATCATCAATGTACACAACCAAGATGAGTGGATCTAACCCAAAAAGTATGAAGTGAAAGTTAGGATACACCTCACTCTTGGTAAATCCCGTACTCTATAATTATCCGTCAATCTTGGAATACCATGCCCTGGGTGCCACAATGATTTCTTAAGCCTACACACATGAGACTCCCTCCCATGTACCTAAAATACCTGAGGTTTCTGTATGTATACTTCCTCCTCAATGATGCCATTGAGG
Source organism: Picea engelmannii (assembly GCA_009831015.1). NCBI lineage: Eukaryota > Viridiplantae > Streptophyta > Pinopsida > Pinales > Pinaceae > Picea > Picea engelmannii. The sequence goes on along the minus strand of ML785321.1, from coordinate 207,093 downwards.
AAATATATTTTCACATCCATCTGATGTATCCTCCACCTCACAACTAAAGAAATATAAATACTGTCTCGAATAGAAGCATACTTGGCAACCTGAGAAAATGTCTCCTCATATTCTACTCCCTCTTTATGGGAGAACCCCCTCACCACAAACCTCACCTTGAACTTCTCGATGCTACCATCTGCAACATGCTTGATCTTGTAGAGCCACCTAGAAATAACAACTGACTTCCCCTCCAGTCATGACACTATGTCCAAAAAATCATTCCTCATAATATAAGTGTACTCCTCTACCATGGAATCCTGCCATAATTGTTGATCAACTTCTTCCTCAAAACTGGAAGGATCAACATCAATGATGCTACTCATAAGTTCCATATAGTTTATAAACTTCTTCGGAGGCCTTCTCTATCTAACCACACTCCTAGGAGCCTCACTGACATTCCTCAATGTCTGTAATAGCCACTAGGGTATTTTGACATGATTGGAAGGGACTAACTCCTCCTCCCCACCTAAAGTCTGAACTGATGAGTACATCTCATCCTTTGGATCCTGCTACTCCTTGTCCTTTATCACTGTTGATGACTCCTGAGGTTTTCTAGATGCCAATTTTTCCTTGAACTTAACATCTCTACTCACAGCTATATTCCTCTACACTAGAATGAAGATCCTATAAGCCTTTAATGTCTCATTGTAACCCACAAATATACCCTTCTATTATGAAGGCTCCAGCTTCATCCTCTTCTCCATGGGAATATGAATGTAAAATAGAAAACCAAATATATGCAAATGTCCTATCTATACATTATCTCTTGAGAATTCCTCTTCTGGAGTATTGTCTCCCAATATCCTATGAGGACTCCTATTATACAAATACACTGTCGTGTTACATGCATCTACCCCCATAAACATAGGAAACTCTTGTTCATGTATCATATCCATGACATAACCGATGATTGACTGATTCTTTCTCTCTACAACCCCATTTTGTTGAGGATTGTATGAGGTTGTTAGCTATCTATTAATCCCCACCTCCTTGTATAAATCCTTGAAGTCATTGGAGGTGTACTATCCCCCATTATCCAACCTCAAGACCTTGATCTTCTTCCCTATATAGTTCTCCACCTGAGCCCTGAACTCTCTGAACTGAATGAAGACCTCATCCATGGTCTTCATAAAGAAGATCCAATTTTTCCTGGAAAAATCATCAATAAACATCACATAGTATGATGATCCCTGTAATGACGTTGCTGACATCAACCCACTCACATATGAATGAATAAGATCCAACATCCTCTTGGACCTACTCTCACTACTAGGAAATAATCCTTGCCATTATTTATAAGTGCACACCCTTTACACACTCCCTGCCACTCAATTCTAAACTCTAGAAGACTCATAACAATCCCCCTTAGAATCAACAATGCCCTTTAGTGTAGGTGTCCCTCCCTCTTGTTCCACAACTCACATAGGTTGTCACTGTCGTATACCAAATCCTAAATAGGCTTTCCCTACTACCTATATAAAGTGCCTTCTCTAACCCCAATGATCATTATATTATACATTCTAGCTTTCTCTTTATGTATGATTATTTCCCCTCTCTAAAAAATAATGGTAAAACTCATGTCCTCCATAGCTGAGACTAAAATCAAATTCTTCTTCAAACTGTTGGACATTGGGTTTAACGCTTCCTGCGAGTTTCATGACATGGTTTAACCCCCTCTCATGGATCCTAACTTTGGATATTGTGGAGGAGATTAACACCTATGGTTTTTGGTCTAACAAAAATTGTAGTCCAACAAATGGTAGGAGAGCGACAGGTCTCAAGTTCGAAATTCACCTGACACACGCTAGGGGGGAGATTGTCGGACATTGGTTTTGGCGCTTCCCATGAGTTTCGTGACATGGTTTAATCCCCTCTCATGGATCCTAACTCTGGTGATTGTGGAAGAGATTAAATTTAACACCCCTAAGCCGAATCCTAGTTGAAATGTAATTACAAGTATGCGTATAATTTGGTGAGCCAAGAACCTCTTTTGGCCAAAGAGCCTATTTTTTATTGTGTATTTTCACTTGGAAATTAATGAAAGAAAACACGACTTCATGCAAAACATTCTGAAAAGAAGAGTAAGGGGGATAAACTCCACTAGAATGGGAAAGGGGGGACAAGATTCTATAAAAGGGGCTAATATAAGGGGGCTTAAGACAAAAAGGAATATTTTATTAATATTCCTAAAGTTAAATTCTAAAGTAGGGGATAATGCATTTTATCCTAAGTCCCTATGAGGAAAACTATCACCATGTGAGGGAACCATGTGTGGCCCATGTAGCATCCAACATGACAAGTTTCAAGTTGGGAACATGCACATAACTTTTGGGGACTTTATCTCATTCATGCATGATGGGATCATTATTCACCCACCTCACCTTGTTGCTATCATCAAGACTTTTCATGTTGCCATTATCGTACCTGTACCAAGGAGAGCGTAGGATCTTGTTGAAGAGCACCGATAGATAATTGTCAATATGAAGAGGCAGGTTGTCAGACTTGTGTGCATTATCTCTAGGTGAGAGAATTGCAGGGAATTTTATTCCAAGAGGCGTGAAGTTGTTGTCACATAACTCTGACAACCTATCCTGATTTTTGTTGAATCTTGGAAGGGAAGTGCGTAGCCTTAGGGGGCACACTTCCTGGGTGGGACAAGCACGTGGGGAAAGTAGAGTCTATGGAAATTGGCACCTGTGTTGAAATATTTCTTGTCTAGCTTGTTTTTAAAGATTGGAAGGGAAGTGGGAAGCCATAGGGGACTCACTTCCTGGGTGGGACAAGCATGTGGGAAAGTAGTCTGTGGAACTTGGAAGCTATATTGAGATATTATTGTTGTTGAGAGAATTGTAGGGAATTTGATTCCTAGAGGCACCAAGTTGTCATCACAGAACTCTGATTATTCCTGTCCATCTTGTTGTTGAAGCCTGAAAAGAAGTGAGAAGCCATAGGGGGCACACTTCCTGGGTGGGACAAGCATGTGGGGAAAGTAGAGTCTATGGAACTTGGTACCTGTATTGAGATATTTTTTTTTTCTTGAGAGACCTCCAGGGATAGTTTTTCCTTGTCCTAGTGGAGTTCAAGCCCATCTTAGGGGTGACTTGTTCTCAATTTGTCGGGAAAAGTGTGTAAGGTTGGGAGGAAATTCAGAGGATTGTATGCAGTTGGTGGTTCAATTGTTCCAGATAAGTGATCATTATGTACTTGTTTAATTATTTTCGATTAAGAATGTATGAAATCTTGTGTTGAGTATTAGTGTGCAAAATACTATGAATTCTGGTCATAATTAATTGTTATTCATAATACCATTTAAGTAATATTCACAGTAAAAATTGTATAGATGATGTAAAATGGTAATTATGTCATGAGATACATAATTACAATTACCCTAATGTATTGACGAAGAGACTGGTTCAATAATGGAGTTTGTAGTTGTAATACCATGACAAATTTTATCAATGACTCTGTTTATATCTTCGATTGTCTATGTAGAATTAATAATTGTACATAGGATAAGTGGGGTAATTACCCATCTTGTTACAAGCAAATTTAAGTGAGTAAAAACTAGGTATTTTGGGTTGGAAAGGCCTTGAACAGCTACAGACACTGTGTTGGGTGAAATTTCTCATCCTTACATCATGTTGAGAAAATATTAATAGTTTTGGGTGGGTTTTACAACCTCCAAGTGGTCCTAAGAGTCTTAGGAAAGAGTTAGAGAAAAACTCAGAGCATTAAAGACTGGATTCATACTAATTTAAGGATTTTTGGGTAGCATTGGATATGGTACTCTGATAAAAAACTATGAGAAACTTTCTTCACCATAGGATATATCAGTGATGATGTGTATTTCATGTCAGTCCACGTGGAGGGTGCATGAGGGGAGTGGCCCACGGTGCCACGTGGCATGGTGTTAAGGTCTTTAGGGAAACAAAGGGTAACGTGGTATGAGTTCCATGTGTCAAGCCAAGTGACAACATTGGGTAGGTCCACATGTGTAACATGTAGGTAGTGGACTTCGGAGCATGGAGGGTTCACGAAGATGGGAAGGTGAGATGAATGAGTCTGTGAGTCTACCAACCCATGAACCCAACTTGATCACAAAATAATCTAAGTGTTGAGACTTTTCATACAATATTATGAAGGGGTGGTACATATTTGTACATCTGCATCTCCACGAATGAAAAAGAAGATAAGTGTTTGGAGAGGGTTCATTAAAGGTACGATTAAATACTATGAGTCTGTAAGACCATCACCTGCAAGTCCGTGAATTCACTAAGGTTGTTAGAAGAAGAAATTTTTTTGATACTGCATCCCTTAGAAGGTAAATAGAGGGTCGTGTATGTTACAAAGTGGTATTAGAGTAGGCTACAACACTAGGCTTCGATGGGCCAGAGATTAGTCCTAGGATTGGTATATCAAGATCTAGATGAGCATGTTGAAAGGTGTTCCTACCTTTAAAGAATCGTTTATTATCTGCATTAACTTCCTAAGGAGAAGAACTCTAGAGTGAAATTATACCTTGGAAACCTTGGCTAAATTACAGCAAGGGAAAATTATATTGTCCCTCTATCAAATTTATGACTACTCTTACGAGAGTGGAAATATGATGACAATTATTATTAGTACAACCTGAATGTAAATGGCATAGGTGGCATAAATTATGTTATGAAACTGCCTGAGTCTAGACAAGCGACATGAGTTGGGTTTTTTTGTCAAGTAAAATAATGTCTATCTATGAGGGAAGGTAGAGTATCTTGTAATTAAGATGGATGATTATATAAGGGTTAAGACCCTTATGGAAAATTCCTTATGCTTAAAGGAAATTGGTATGGATTGATAGAATTCGTAGCAGTAATAATTACAACTTTAATAAAATATCAAACCATGTATATGTGTATGATTCCTCATGATCAGAGGACGGATGGAAAATGTGTAAGGTCAGTTTATTTGACTGATAGTGAATGAAAATAGTTATTGGAGAATAATCCAGTTGAGCAATTAAAAAGGAGTCCTTTGGACTATTACTAGACCTCATAGAATAGGTAAAGTGGTATGAACACATGAGAAATTTTATGATGCTCATGACTGTATTAAGAGAAAGTATACACCTATTAATCTAGGGACATGTCTTTGCATGCGAATACAAATGGCGGACACATGGAATACATCTGTGCCGTAAGCATGGGTAAAATGCTTGGGGAACGAGGATATGTCAGAATGCATATGGAAAATATTAAGCATGCTTATAGCATGCATATAGGCTTATTATAGTCTTTTATTGGATGTAAAAATATGGTAATCTCATGAATCATATGGTCAATGATGATCTGAGTATTTTGTTAAAATGATAACTTGGGGAAGTAGGAAATTCCTCCGAAAGAGATAAGATGAAATTATAAGAGATCAAAGATAAAAAATGACCCTTTTGTTGCATGCTATCTTGTAATGAGGATAGTATAATTATGCTTTTATTGATGATATTGGTTTTGTAAGTGACTGTAAAGTATCATCAAAACTAGATAATGTTAAATCAATATGAATGAATGAGGTAAAAAGGTGTAAGTGATGCACCTGCATATATGTAAATATACATATACATGCTTAAATGTATGATATGAATGTCTGAATAAGTGAAACATGAGGAAAACTTTGTACTTTCCATATTTAAATAATGCCATGGATACATGGCTGACCCTATGTTGGAAGGGCTTGATTTGTCTCTATCAAATAATATCTTGAGGGGGATGTGTTCCTTTCCTCACAAAAATTTTGTATAAATTGATGAGAGAGAAAAGGAGCATGGAGGCTCTGTTGTCATGATAAAATAAAACACGGTTATGACTTTGAGGATTGCATGAGAATGACTATGAATAATCATGACTTAAAATAATTGGTAAAGAAAATATGCAAGTGTGCCTAAGGTAGAAACACAAAACACTACTACATGTGGTTAAATGAAGAAAGAACAATTTGAAAACAAGTTGATAACATAAAGATACATGTTTGAACATGTGGATCTAAAATGCATAATGAAAATGCAAGATTATAATCCTTGTGGAATATTGTATAGAACTCTAAAATAATGAAGTTGAGGCTAACTCAAGAATGGAGGTCATGTCGGACCATTTGGATATGCAACAAGAGAGTTTCATGTTGAAGAGGTTCCTATGGAGGAACCGTGTAAAGAAATCTGCTAGGAGAACATAGCTTTAACCTTAATGACTGTTGAGAATTGAGAAGCGGGTTGCATAACCTAATTATATAAGAATCTTGGATTCCATTTTAAAATATCATGCATGAGTACCAAGACCTACAAATGAATGAGGAACAATCCGATCTCTGGTTGGGAAATGTGTGAAATTCACAAGTTCATGATTCATTATGAAAAATAAACTTGTTTATGTATCATGATGAATTATTCAAGAAGGTCAAGGTGAACATGACTAAGAATACTCAAGACATAGAACAAGAAGATCCCAAGAGGGATAAATTGTAAAAGCAAAGAAGGATTAATACTTATCTCACTATGAAACTCTGAATAATAAGACATAGTTGTATTCTTAAACAAGAAAACCATGAAAACAAGTACATTTAGTAATTGAAAGATACAATATTGAATGTGTTTAAATGAATGAGCTTGGTTAAGCTATAATGTGTGAAGGAAATAAGGCCTTGAAATTAATTCAACTAGGCTGGAAGTTCCATGAAGGGAGAATACCTTAACTTCTTTCTTGTTGTCTATTATGTTTCTATGGAATGAGAAACTCATATGTTGATGAATGTAGATATTTTGACATGAGAATGTTGAGATATGAAACTAAAGTTTGATTCCAGTTTCACTCATGAAAACATTAGGGACAATGTGATGGAGTGCATACAGATATGCTAAGGCATATATGAAAAGGTTTTACTGAAATAAATGATATGGTACATGCATTTGATTTTACATGAAAACTAATGTAAAATATGAATGTGGTGATGTATGTCATGTATATAGAAGATTGGAATTGTTAGGGAAATACAACTGCCAATAATGAACAACCTCATGTAGAAGTGAATTCAAGAAGGTTGTTAATAAAAGAAAAAACTACGAAAGGGATTTTAGAAGTCCTCGGGAAGCACCACTAAAGAGGTAATAACAGAGAAGGAGTTGGCAGCCAGAGAAATTATAAACATTTCATTCCCATGTGACATGAGAGGTAAAAGGGAATTGGGTAATAATCCCTTCTAAAATAGTATGTGCTTGATGTATGCATGTGATTTGAATGGTTGTTGTATGCCATTGATACCCAAGTAGGGTATGATTCAAGAAGAAACACTTGGATGATGGAGGTGTGAACCTATAACAATCAAGGATGATTGAAATCCTTGGAAAAATAAATGAACAAATATATGTCACAAGGAGTGATTGGGAACAAAAGTGATCAAAGGTAGCACGATGATGTAATTCATTAAGGAGATACATGTGATAAGAGAGTGGATATATATAGGACTTCCCATTGTGAAAGAAGTATCTTCCAGTGCTCTGCGGAATTGTAGAATGGTAAAGAGAGGAATTGGGTGGCCATAAACGTCGACACCCTGGTTACCAATGAAGAAAGAATGGTTGAATGCATTCCCGTGAAACTAAAAGGTTCATGTATGTTGATTTGAGGTCATGATCAACTGAATTAGGAAAACAAATTCCTACTATAAAAATAAATGTGTATAAGGAACCATGTGGTAAAAGGTTGGTTGAGTTCCAACCCAATGAGACAAAGTGCCTAATATGAAAAGTAATAATCTTAAAATCAATGTGATGGTGCATTGTGTGTGAATGTGGACATGGATATTGGCACAATGATTAAGTTCATTTGAAGTATGATTACATTTTGAAAGGTTTGGTATGCTAAAATAATTCATTTGTAAGGAATGTCATTTCCTTCTTGAGTAGATGAATTTGATTGATAATTTGCACAATTTTGAAAATTGTTTGTGAGCCACTACAAGTGTGCAATGAAAATATAATATGCATGGGAAATAACAATTTGTTTGGCTGATTGAAGTGGAAATTACATGAAGAAAGGTCTTGGCATGGAAGTGTTGTAAGTCCACGAGGAAGACCAATGCCTATTGATTATAAAAGAGCCAAAATCCATGAGAAAGATATCTCAGGCTTGTGAATTTGGTTCCTATGTGGAACATATATGAAAATGAAAATATTAATTGTTGAACATGTACATGCAAAGAATGACAATTTCATTCTATTAAATAAATGGTTTGACAGTAGTGATTGAATTGTTAGGAGTAGACAATTCTGAAATATATTGTGAGCCTTTGTAACTATTACAATAGAGTTTTATAGTACATGAAATACTAATAACTGGTTGGCTGAATGCAAGATGGTAGCATTGTAGAAAAGTGGTCTCAAGTATGGTGTTGCAGAGATCCATCATAAAGAATGATACCTACTATTGAAACAACCAAGAAAATTATGAGATAGAATTTCATATTTTGGGAAAAAGTTGATTTTCCTTATGAAATAAATTCGAATTTCTAAATAAAGTTTTTATAATATTGTCTCATAATGATTGAATGTGTGTGTTACAGATGAGATATTAATTTTTAAAGATGGAATGCTTGGATGGAAAGGATACTAATTGGACATTGGAGCCTTACGTTTGTCATAAAGAGTAGACCATAGTGGGGGCATGGAGATGATTTCGTTCTCTCCTTGTGTGTGAAATTCTTGGCAAGATGGATCACCGAAGGACTATGTAGAAGTGAAAGGATTCTTGAGCCTAGAAGGGTGAGTGCAACAAGGAAGAGGTAGCTCAAGAATACCACCATGAGAAAAATTATTTCCTAAATCAGTTCTATGGAATAGAGCATGTGACTTCTAGCTGAAGTATTAAAAGATGAATCAAGTGTTTGAAAATAGAGCACCAGAAAGACAACAAACTTCCAATAGCAAAGGCATGGAGATTTTTGAAATTTTTTGAATGCATATGTATATGTTGCACTAAGGAAAGTGCATAAATAAGGGGGAGGGAAATGTAATACCCCTAAGATGAAACCCAATTGAAATGTACTTACAAGTATGCATATAGGCTGGTGAGACAGGAACCTCTTTTGTCCAAAGAGCATGTTTTGTATTGTGTATTTAAAATTGGAAATTAATGAAAGAAAACACAACTGCATGAAAACCATCTTGACAAGAAGACTAAGGGGGATAAACTCCACTAGAATGGGAAAGAGGGGCTAAGAGTCTAGAAAAGGGGAAAAGCTAAGGGGGCTTAAACCAAAAATGAATATTTTATCAATATTCCTAAAGTTAAAGTCTAAAGTAGGGGACAATGCATTTTTTCCTATGTCCCCATGAGGAAACATATAACCATGTGAGGGAACCATGTGTGGCCCATGTAGTGTCTAACATGACAAGTTTCAAGTTGGGAACATGCACATAAGTTTTGGGGACTTTAGCTCATTCATGCATAATGGGATCATTATTCACCCACCTCACCTTGTTTTTGTCATCGATACTTTTCATGCTGCCATTATCATACATGTACCCGCACCAAGGAGAGCATAGGATCTTGTTGAAGAGTGCCGAAAGAGAATTGTTAAGATGAAGAGATGGGGTGTCAGGCCCATGTGCATTCTCTCCATGTGAGAGAATTGCAGGGAATTTGATTCCCAGAGGTGCCAAGTTGTTGTCACAGAACTCTAATTATTCATGTCTAGCTTGTTTTTGAAGCCTATAAGGAAAGTGGGCAGCCATAGGGGGCACACTCCTTAGGTGGGACAAGCACGCAGGGAAAGTAGAGTCTGTGAACTTGGCACCTGTATTGAGATATTTCTTTTCTGGCTTGTTGTTGAAGCCTGGAAGGGAAGTGGGAATACATAGGGTACTCACTTCCTTGGTGGGACAAGCATGTGGGGAAAGTAGAGTTTGTGGAACTTGGCACCTATATTGATATATTGTTGTAGCTGAGAGAATATCATGGAATTTGATTCTCAGAGGCACCAAGTTGTCATCACATAACTTTGATTATTCTTGTCCGACTTGTTTTTGAATCCTGAAAGGAAGTGAGCAACCATAGGGGGCACACTTCCTGGGTGGGACAAGCATGTGGGGAAAGTAGAGTCTGTGGAACTTGGAACCTGTATTTAGATATTTTTGATGTTTAGAGACCTCCAATGATAGATTTTTCTTGTCCTAGTGGAGTTCAATCCCAAATCGAGGGTGACCTATTCTCAGTTTGTGGGGAACAATGTCTAAGGTTGGGAGGAAATTCAGAGGTCTGCATGTAGTCGGTGGTTCAATTTTTCCATATAAATTATGTACTTGTTTAATTATTGTTGATTGAGAATGTATGAAATATTGCGTTGAGTATTAGTGTGCAAAATACTATGAATTTTGGGCATAATTAGTTGTTATTTGTAATACTATTAAAGTAATATTCACTATAAAAGTTGTATAGATGATGTAAATTAGTAATTATGTCATGGGATCCATAATTATCATTACCTTGAGCATATTGGCAAGGAGACTGGTTCAATAATGGAGTTTTTAGTTGTAATACCCTGAAAATGTTTATCAACGACTCTGTTTATATCTTCGAATGTTTATGTAGAATTAATAATTGTACATAGGATAAGTGGGGTAATTACCCATCTTGATACAAGCAAAGTTAAGTGAGAAAAAACTCAGTATTTTGGGCTGGAAAGGCCTTGAACAAATACAAACAGTGTGCTGGGTGCAATTTCTCATCCTTACATCATGTTGAAAAAATATTAACAGTTTGGGGTGGGTTTAACAACTACCAAGTGGTCCTAAGAGTCTTAGGAAAGCCCCAGAGAAAAACTTAAAGCATTAAAGACTAGACTTGTACTAATTTAAGGATGTCGGGGTAGCATTGGATATGGTACTCTGATGAAAAACTATGATAGACCTTATTCACCGTAGGATATATCTGTGATGACATGTATTTCAGGTCAGTTGATGTGGAGGGTCCATGGGGAGACTAGACCATGGTGCCACGTGGCATGGTGTTAAGGTCTTTGGGGAAATGAAGGATCACGTGGTCTGAGTGCCATGTGTCAAGCCAAGTGACAACATTGGGTAGGTCCACATGTGTAATGTGGATGTAGTGGACTGGAGCATGGCGGGTTCATGGAGATGAGAAGGTGAGATGAATGAGTCCGTGAGTCCGCCAAACTGTGAACCTGATAGTATCACAAAACAATCTAAGTGTTGAGACTTTTCGGACAGGCTTATGAAGGGGTCGTACATATTTGTACACTTGCGAGTCTCAGAGTCCATGAATGAAAAAGAAGCTAAGTGTTGGGGGTGGTTTCATGAAGGGTACAATTAAATACCATGAGTTTATAACACTACCACCTGTGATTACGTGAATTTAGTAAGGTTGTTAGAAGAAGCAAAAATTTTGATATCCCATCTCTTATAAGGTAAATAGGGGGTCGGGTATGTTACATTAACACCTATGGGTTTTCTCTAACGAAAATCATAGTCCAACACAAATGTCAAATGTAAATCAAATCCTAGGCATCCAACAAACCCACTGACTCAAGCTGGGATGTAATTGTTCCCTCTCCCCTCACTGCATACCTGGCATCATCACCAAGCTCAAAATGGACGTCTGAGTCACTCTTTGTCAGACTACTAAATAGCTCTCATGCTTCTGTCATATGATGAGATGCACCATTGTCTAAGAACCATGCACTCCTCACAGTTGTGATGGTAGAAAGGAAAGAAATCAAGGAGTAATCATTCTCAAACTTCACTACAAACTCATCAATATGCATCTCTGTTGATGTTGTTGTCTGCGTATTTCCATTACCCTTATTCTTATTCTCCAGACATTGAGATGCATAATTTCCATTCTCATGAGATGAGAAACACTTGATTTTACTCAAGTCCTTCTTCTTCCCTAGATGTGCTGAAACTCCATCTCTATTACCCTTCTGGCTAAACCTCTTTCCTTTTCCCTTACTTGTTTTATTGACAAGGGAAAGGTTCTCCTCACTACCTCCCTTCTTGATACTCTTCGAATCCTCCCAAGTCTCTTCCCGGATGCAATCATCCTAAAGTCTCTGCCAATCTGGGAGATGTTCCCAAGCAAAAACTTCTCTGACAAATGGTTTCCATGACTTGGGAAGACCATTCAATGCCACATTTACGAGCTATGCATCCTTTGTTTTATCCCCTATGGCTGCAAGTTGATCACACACCCGTGTGATACTCATGATATAGCTGGTAACATTATCAGATTTATACATCTGCACCAAACTTAGTTTATTCCTTAATACCATATTCCAATTCATTTTTGTGCTCTGTAATAACCCTACCAAGGCATCTAACATATCTTTTGTCATCTTCTTCACGGATAAGTGAGGAATTAGATGATCCTTCACTGAATCCAATATTATCCTCTATGATTTGATATCCTTCTTTTTGTGAGCTTCCAAATTTGTCGGATATGTCGGTGGAACAACTACTTTGTCCACTAACTCCCAAAGGTCATACTCCTTAAACACCAAAGTTACTCTTTCTTTCCAAGAGAGGAAATTGAATGCTCCATCCAATTTGTCTTCAACTCTTAACGATGTTTCTTCCATCCCTAATACCTAATAACCTGCCTTGGAAATAACCTGCTACTAAAAAATTCCCATGTACTGACCTGTACGAACTTGTACACCAATGTCACCACTAGATTCCACGTGCGTACGTGACTGTGATCATTGAAACCCACGTATGTACACGATTGTGACCACTACGACCTATGTATATGTAATTGTGTTTAAATCCTCCCGTGTATGTATGCGAATGTGTTTTCTGTGACCTGTGTACACCTGCAAAAACTTAGTTCTACTTCAGTTTGATTGTTTCCCTGAAATCCATCCTTCAATTTTTGCATGCTTGTTATGGATCTAATATGGATCTCAGATCTAGCTTCTCCTCAAAGCATGTTCTATGATACCATTTTACTTTATATCCTCCCTTCATAGATCACACTATGATACCATGTTGAAATTTCAGCTACCCAACATATGATAATGAATTCCAAATAAATCACCTATTTAATTAAAGCACAATTAAGTAATCAACTAAACATGCAGTTGAAGAATAAACTAGGAAACCAAATCATGCACACATGAACACCAATATTTTTAGGTAGATACCCCTAGAAAAACCCCGGAGGGAAAACCAATGATGAGAATGATTTTATGATGCTAAAATTAGGGCTCCCATAATAGGGATAATAGCCGACTGAGAGAAATAAAACTGCAGACAAACTTGTCAAAGTCTAATTTGTTCTACAACACAAGACTACATGCCTTTGAGGTGTATGTGAATTTCCTTCAGCAAACCCATGTATGTATGCAACTATCTTCACTGAAACCCGTGTACATGTGCAGAAAGACAGTACTAAAATCACTATATGAAGAGACACTTCCATGTGGCTTCCTCTGACTAAAAACCCACCTTCACTACCTCTGTTCTCTCTTCTCCTTGAACTGATCTCTAGATGGAAGTCCTTCTCCACCTATCCAATATCTTGAATCACAGACCTTCATGATCCAATACTCCATGTCAAGTTTCTTCCTCCTTCACCCTAGCCTTGATTTTATAATCATGAGTTATAATCTATTTCTATATCCAAAGTGATTGATGGTTGATATTACTTCTAACCTCACTTGAGATTTAGAAACATGCTAATTAATTTTATCACATTCCTTAAATAAATCAATTAACTAATTACATAATTTCGCATATGTTTTTCGGATAATCCACAGTTGGTATCATTTCGTCATCAATGTTTCGAATCCGAATCAGGATTCATCATCAGGACTAATCGTCAAGTTAGAGCTAGCTGATCGTCATCAATTAATATTATAAATGCAGGATAATTAAAAGTTATTTAATTGAGTCGGCTGTCTTTATTTTCAAAATATAATTTAATATTAATGGGATTTAATATTAATGGAATTATATTATTTGTTTAGGGTTTTAGTTAATTTGTTAGGTTTTACTCTTACTTAGTTATTTAATAGTAGTGGTTTTCTTTTAGTTATTTATTTGTTTTTAGGGTTTAGTTAATTAGGTTTTACTTTTAATAATTATTTAGTAGTGTTAGTGGGTTTATTAGTGGTTTATCTTAATAACAAAGGATAACATATGTAAGTAGCTTTTGGCACCCATTAATCAACCAATTAAAGGAACATCTTGGGACAAATCAGGTATGACACCGACCATTTCTTTTCCCACTTGTTTTGGTTTAAATTGAAAAGGTTTAGGGGTCCAGTCCTAATTCTTATTTAAAAAACTTGTCACTACACACTTTATTAATTAAGCCCTAATCCTTTACACTCCCTAATACCCTCAATAGACATTCTAACCTACAAACTCAATTTAAAAACACTATCAATTTTGTTTGAATAAAAAAATCTTAATGAAACCTAGAATTCACTCCTAACTTAAAATTTTCTCTATACACTTATTAATTTAAACCCTAATCCTTTTTCAACCCTAATACCCTCACTAGATATTAATACCACTAACTTATAACACTATCATTTCTATTAACTAAATATAACCAAGTGCTTAACTAAAATAATTAAATAGGTAATCCTTAATATTAATACACATATGTTATCCTTTGTTATTAAGATAAACCACTAATAAACCCACTAACACTACTAAATAATTATTAAAAGTAAAACCTAATTAACTAAACCCTAAAAACAAATAAATAACTAAAAGAAAACCACTACTATTAAATAACTAAGTAAGAGTAAAACCTAACAAATTAACTAAAACCCTAAACAAATAATATAATTCCATTAATATTAAATCCAATTAATATTAAATTATATTCTGAAAATAAAGACAGTCGACTCAATTAAATAAATTTTAATTGTCCTGCATTTATAATATTAATTGATGATGATCAGCTAGCTCTAACTTGACGATTAGTCCTGATGATGAATCCTGATTCGGATTCGAAACGTCGACGACGAAATGATACCAACTGTGGATTATCCGAAAAACATATGCGAAACTCCTCACCACAGAAACTTAAAAACAGTGATTACATAATTAATTAATAAAATAAATTTACTTTAATAATTCCTTTACTTAAAGTAAATTCAAGAATATAATGCTTTGGATGATTTCCACACGTCTAGACACATAGACCTGTGTGGAAATACATGTTTGATGCTATCACTAGCATCAAAACCCAACACTCACATCAACAATGGGACATGGAAGCTGGTTGATCCTGCATTTGGAAACAAACCAATTGGCTCTAGGTGGGTCTACAAGAACAAGTACAAATCATAAGGCTCTCTTGACAAGCATAAAGAGAGATTTGTGGTGAAAGGATTTTCATAAAAAGAAGGCATATACTATGATGAAACTTTTTCCCCCACATCAAAATGGGATACCATTCATGTTTTGGTGGCATAGAATAGGTGGAAGATTCATCACATGGGTGTGAAGAAAACCTTCTTGAACGGAGACTTGGAAGAGAATGTCTATATGTCTCGATCAAAAGGATTTTCTATGAAAGGTCAAGAACATAAGGTGTGCAAACTCATTAAGTCTTTGTATGGATTAAAGAAAACACCTCGTGCATGGTATGGAAATATAACTGAGCATCTTTTGAAAATCAATTTTAAGCATTTTAATCTTAATGATGCAACTTTGTTTGTCAAGAAAGTTGGAAAAAGTGTTGGATATGTTGTGGTGTGTGTAGATGATATTTTTATAAAATGTAACAATGAAGCATATGTTGCATGCACAAAGAAATAATTGAAGAAGGGTTTTCAGATGATAGATATGGGACATCTTCACTACTACTTGGGTATTGAAGTAAATGAAAATCCAAATAATGTATTCATCTCCCAAAAGAAGTACATTGGAGAATTGTTGAAAAAATTGGCATGGCTAACTGTAATCCTCTCTCTACTCCAATGGAGAAAAATATGAAGATGACATCAAAAGAAGGAAATGAATTTGACGATCCAACTAAATATAGAAAACTTGTGGGAAGTCTTATCTACCTTACTACTATGAGACCATATATTCTATTTCAGTTGGGATTCCTTCTAGGTTCATGAAAAAACCTTGCCAAGGACATTGGTGTGATACAAATAGAATTCTAAGGTACTTGAAGGGAACTCAAGATTCTGAGATCAAATGTTCTAAGGTGGAGGAATACAATANGAGAGAGAGAGAGAGAGAGAGAGAGAGAGAGAGAGAGAGTTTGATGGGGATAAGGAGAATGGAGTGTCTACTTCATGATAGCTCATGAGTCTGGTATCAATAGATATCTCTTTGAGATCACACAAATAGTTTGTTACAACAGATTCCACTACAGAGACATAGTATGTGGCTATTGTAGAGATGAAAAGGGAGCTTGTGTGGCTCAATAGGATACTAAAGGATTTGTAGGAGAAACAAGTGAATGCAACTCCACTTTTGATTGACAACATTTATGTACTTAAGTTGGCCAAGAATCCTAGATTTTCTGATTGAACAAATCACATCAACACAAAGTACCATCGGATTCAATATCATGTAGAGGCCAAGACCATTCAACTAATACATTGTTCCACAAGTGAGAAAATTGCATACATCTTCACCAAAGCACTTGGAAGAGAAAATTTTGAAAAGTTCATAAAGATTTTTGGACTTACAAACACCCCTTCAGATTAAGGGAAGGAATTTTAGATACTTAATCCTTGGGATTATGGTATATTCTAAATATTAGTTTAGGAGAAATATGAAGAGTCATTCAAAACTTTTATAAGATGAAACCAAAGGTCACTTATCATTGTATTAATTTACAGCTCACTTTAAATAAATACAATTCAATCTGTGGACTTACTCATCCTTTCCCTAACAACTTCTCTTTCTTCTCTATGTTTTTCTAATGATTCTATATGTTCATACACATAGTCTAGGGTTATTTTTCTAGGTATCCCCTTGAGATATTTTGGTATCTATGGTGAATTTATCATATTGGAATTCATATTAGAATGATAAAGAAATAAATAATGAGTAGAAATAACTTGTGCATTGATTTACCATGGGGTTTAAATGACAACAAAAACAACCCACAAAATCATTGAATCACCATAGCCAACCTCCAATGCTCAGACTGTAGGCTAATATTCTTTCATATCTACGCACACTCCTTACTATTTCACATTGTAGAGTTCATTATTATTTTATTTTATTTGGTAGCACTAATGAGTTCTTTCACATGATAGAGTTCTTACCGCTAATTTTTTTCACACCATAGAGTTCATACCACTAAGTTCTTTCACATTGTATGTTGGGTATGTGTTATATTATTTGCACGACTAGCTCTAGTTTTTGCTACGTTGTGCCAAGCGCACAAGGGGGTTTGGGGGCAGTGCCCCCGAGATTTTTTTTTTTCCTTGGGAAACATGTTTCCTTTTTTGCCTCATTTTTTGTGTCACCTCGATTTTCATGTCCATTGTTGGGCGGTTTTTTGGCACATGATTTTTTTCCAATGGTTTTCTATTTCCAGTTAAGGAACTAGGGTTGTTGACTAATCCAGGTCATTGGGTTAGGGTTTTTGATGTCGTTGGATGCTATATGTATATTGTATTGTAAACAATGTATGGTGTGAATGCATATAGAATATGTTGGTTTTCCCGGTTTGGGTTTTGAAGGGGAAAAATCTTTGTGTAATGTGTGTATTTGCTATTGTATGTTTTCTGTTGTTTTACTGAAAATCCATTTGCAATAAATAATTGTACAAGATTAAAATCTACATTTGGTATCAGAGTGATTATTCGCTTCAGGGGGGCACCTTTGTGTTCAAGGGTTTGGCTCGGGACTGTGATAATCCTTCTTATAGTAGGAGATATGTGGTATTGATTCTTCAGGTAAAGAGAAATGGTGAACAGTTTGAAAATAGAGATTGAGAAGTTTAATGGGAAAATTTTTGAGCTGTGGAAGCTCAATATGGAAGATCTGTTGGTGGACAAAGATCAGTGGATCTTGGTGGATCCAGGTACTACACCTATAGGAACTTCAATAGATGACTAGAAAATGTTGGATTGGAAGGCAAAGAACACAATTCGGTTGTGTCTCTCTGATTCAGTATTAATGAATGTGTCAAAGGAAGCTAGAACGAAGGATCTATGGGATAAGTTGGATAATTTGTGTCAGTCTAAGTCCCTAGTAAATAAACTATTCTAGAGAAAGAAGATGTATAACCTGAGGATGAGAGATGGAGACTCGATGGTAGATCATTTGAATGCCTTCAATACTTTGGTAAGTTAGTTAGTATTTGTTGAGATTAAAATTTCAGATGAATATAAGTGTATAATTTTACTGTGCTCTTTACCAGACCCGTGGGATAGTTTGGTTGTGGCCATAAGTAGTAATACAACTGCCTTCAAGTTTTATGAAGTGGTATCATCCTTGTTTCCAAAGGAGATGATATCAAATAACATGGAAGGATAGAGCACAGATGCATTATTTGCAAGAGGATGCTCCCAGGAAAGAAATAGATCTAAGTCCTCAAGCGGGATATCTAAGTCTAAGGGTGGATCTAAATCTCCCAGAAATTTTGTAAAGGTATGTTGGAGATGTGGAAAAGAAGGGCACTACAAGAGGCAATGTAGATCCAAATTTGAGAAAAAGAAGGGCTCTGAAGAAGTTCCTTCTATAGAAGAAAATACATCCAAGGAAGAAGGAGGGGATGTGTACTTGGCTTCTTCAAGCACACATGCAGATTAGGAGGCATGGTTGGTTGAATCAAGTGAATCCTTTCATATGACTCCCCACAAGGAGTGGTTCTGTGAATATGAAAGGTATGATGGAGGCAATGTTTTCCTAGGTGATGACTCGACAACCAGAATCATAGGACGAGGAAAATTCAAGTTGAGGCTCATAGATGGAAGGATTAGAACACTACATGGTGTTCTACACATCCTAGGATTGGCCAAAGATTTGATTTTTTTAAGAAAATGGACGATGCAGGGGTAAAAACTATATTTGAAAAGGAAAATTGCAGGATGGTTCGAGGAGAAATGGTGTTGCTTAAGGGAGTTCGGTTTGGAACTCTATATAATATGAAAGGAAGCACTATTAGTGATGGGTGTAATAGTTCCATTTTTCCTGATATTGTAGTTGAAGAAGAAATAAATCCTACATTCTTTGGAGAAAAGGTTATGTTGTGGCATCAAAGACTGGGGTATATCGGAGAGAAGGGTCTTCAACTACTACATGGTAAAGGTACGGTTGAAGGTGTGTCTAACTTCTCTCTGTATTTGGATTTCTATGAACATGGTGTATATGGGAAGTAGAATCGGGTAAGATTCCCCTTTGGTGCAATGAGGGCAGGAGGAATTTCACAGCTAGTTCATAGTGATGTGTTTGGACATGTGTTGGTTCTATCATTAGGAAAATATGTGTGCTTTGTCTCATTTATAGATTAATTCTCTAGGAATACTTGGATATATTTTCTTAGGAAGAAATCTGAAGTCTTTGATAGGTTTAAAGAGTTTAAGGCTCTTGTTGAGAATCAAACAGAGAAAAGAATTGAGGTGTCGAGGATAGATAATGGTGGAGAGTTTTGTGGGAATGAATTTGAAGAATTATGTAAGAAGTGTGGTATAGCAGGGTAGAATACTACTCCATATACACCTCAGTAGAATGGATTTGCAGAAAGGATGAACATGATGTTGATGGAAAAATCAAGGTGCATGCTTAATGGTGTCGGGTTAGGGAAAGAATTTTGGACGGAGGCAATGGGTAATGCATGCTACTTGGACAACAGGTCACCCTCGTCATCACTGGATGACAAGACTCCATAAGATGTATGAACAGGTAAGAAACATTCTCTCACACATCTCAAGGTATTTGGTTGTGAGGCCTATGTTCACGTTCCAAAGGAAAACATGAGTAAGTTAGATAAGAAGGATGAAAAATGTATCTTTATTGGGTATAAAGATGGTCTTAAAGGTTATAAGATTTGGAACCTAGAAACTAAGAAAGTTGTGTATAGCCGAGATGTGGTATTTAGAGAAATAAAGATGTTATCAAACAAGATGTCCTACCAAGTAAGGAAGAACCAAAGAAAATAAAGTTTGATTTAAAGGATGATGAATCAGACTCTACAAAAGAACATGAATCAGAAGAAGAATATCCTCATACTCCTATATTGAAGAGATCGGTTCAGGAAAGAAGGCAAACAAAAAGGTATACTCCATCTTATTTCCATTCAAATTTTTCTTTGTCTATTAATGATGATGACCCTAGAGTTGTTAGGGAGGTAGTGGATTCAGATGATGGAAAACTCTGGGAAAAGGCCATGGATGAAGAAATGGAAGCCTTGGATAAGAATGAGGCTTGTGATCTAGTGGAGTTGTTGACTGGAAGAAAGCCCATTGGAAACAAATGGGTATTTAGAAAGAAGTTTAATGCATAAGGAAAAGTGGAGAAATACAAAGCTCGATTAGTAGCAAGGGGTTATTCCCAGGTTGAGGGAATTGATTTTGGTGAGATTTTTTATCTTGTTGTCAAGTTAACTTCTATTATATTTCTGTTATTTGTTGTTGTTGCGTTTGATTTTGAAGTAGAATATATGGAAGTGAAGAGAAGATTCCTACATGGGGATCTAGAAGAAGAAATCTATATGAAGAAACCAAAAGGTTTGGCTATGAAGGGAAAGAATGAGCCGGTATGCAAGATGAAAAAAATCCCTATATGGTTTAAAATAATCACCAAGAATGTGGTATCAAAATTTTGATACTTATATGTTGGGACTTGGATTCACAAGAAGCAAAGAGGATCAATGTGTGTATTTTAAATTAATTGGTGATCATTTGATTTATTTGGTCTTGTATGCGGATGACATGTTTCTAATAGGAAACAACAAGGAGATTATCCAGGATGTGAAAACTCAGTTGTCCTCTAAATTTGACATGAAAGATCTTGGGGTGCAAATTTCATTTTGGTCATGGAAATTAAAAGATATCAGGAAAAGAGGAAACTCTAGTTAAATCAGAGAAAATATGTCAAGACAATATTGCAAAGGTTTAATATGAAGGAATGTAAACCGGTCAAGGTCCCTATTCCTGTTGGTGTAAAGTTATCTACGAGTCAGTGTCCCAAGACACAGGAAGAGGAGGAGGACATGTCTTGTGTTCCATATGCGAGTGCAGTTGGTAGTTTGATGTATGCAATGCTCTGTACTAGACCAAACATTGCACATGTAGTGGGTGTTTTGAGCAGACATATGTCAAAACCAGGGAAGGTGCATTGGACAACAGTAAAAAGGGTTTTCAAGTATTTGCATGGCATTGCTAGCTATTGCTTGTGCTACCAAGGAAGACCAAGATTTGACAGAGTGTTGGACATACATGGCTTTGTGGATGCAGACTGGGTTGGAGTTCTAGATCGTAGGAGATCTACAAGCGGGTATATGTTTAACCTGTTTGGAGGAAAAATCAGTTGGATGAACAAAAGATAGTTTGTAGTGGCACTTTCAACTACAGAAGTTGAATACATGGAAGCCAATCATGCAAGAAAGGAAGCAATATGGTTACAAATATTGTGTTTAGGTATTGGGTTGGTACAACAAGCTGTAAGGATATATTGTGACAGTGAGAGTGCAATTTTTTTGGTGAAGAACCTAGCTTATCATTCAAACATAAAGCATATTGATGTTCAATATCACTTTGTGAGAGACATGGTTGAAGAAAATAAAGTGTTGTTGATGAAGGTGGACACTTTGAAGAATGTTGTAGATTCATTAAAAACATTTGTGAGCACTGAGAAGTTCTCTTGGTGTAGAGGATCTATGGGAATTGTTGCCTTGGATTGTTGACTATGTAACCCTGTAACCCCCTGTGTGCAAAGAAAATAACAAGTGGGAGAATCTTGGGTATGTGTTATATTCTTTGCATGACTAGCTCTAGTGTTTGTTATGTTGTGTCAGGCACGCAAGGGGGTTTGAGGTGGGGGCGTTAGGCCCCCTCTTCGGGGGTTGCAGGGATCCTTGTTATCCACAAATTTGGTCATTGTGATGATGTCATGATGATGTTATGATGATGGAAAATCAAGCTCTTTACCAAGAATACTTTCCTGAGAAAAGTTACAGTTGTCTTCTTCCTGAATCCATATTTTGAAACATGTTTGCAGGCTGCTTATACATTCACCTGCGGGAATGATTGTTTCCCACAGGCTACCTTAAGCTAGGGTGAGAACTTCCCGCACTGTTCTCATGGTTAGGGTGCGGAAATGATTTTAAAGGGGAAAATGATAAAGATCTTGAATCTTCTAGAAGGGAATCTTTTAGAAGGATGAGTTGGATTTCAAGTGGTTACTCAAGTACTAATATTCCAGATATCTTGGGATCATTCCCTATCCAAGTAACTAATCTATCTCTTCCTATATATTGAGGAGATTGCTCATGGAAAGGGTTAAGCTAAGAAGATCATCAAGTTAGCAAGAGATTGATTAAGAGAATTAGTGCAAGACTGTATGGAGGACTGATGCTACAACAGCAAGAGACAACAACAAGGTCATCACATGTGGTAAATTTTCTTCATACATGAGCAAGTGTGTGTGTCAGAGCTAGAAGCCGTCGAAAGGAGACCTATGACATCAAGGCTCAGGTTGTAAGTTTCTCTTTCAATTAATGAAATACAGTAATATGTCCCTTTCCCATAAAAATGATGTCATTTTATTACATAATTCCTTGATC
>ML785321.1:142804-158797 GCA_009831015.1 Picea engelmannii | reverse complement strand
TGCTTTCTGAGACAGTTTTATGGCTCAGATTATTTCTTGAGCAGTGGGGCGAATTGAAGAGAAGGAGGGCATTTTTGAGATCCAGATCTAGTCCGTTTGGAGGGGTTACACTTCAGATATGACCCTGAGACTTTACCTAGTGATTTGCAGTGTCCCGATCTATATTTCTGGAGAGTTTCAGAGCATTTGGAGGCCTCCTTCAGCAGGGCCAAATTATCTAGGGTTTCAGTCATCCAGTGAGGCGCACCATTCAGTGGGGGATTTCAGATCTACAGAGATTGAGAGGGATCTTGGAGATTCGGTCACCTGGGTTGTTCTAACCATCACCCAATCTATCAGTTGGCATATTTATTAGGGTGATTGGACACTTTTGGCAGCAGGGCCGAGTTATTGAGGATTTCAGCCTTCTATTGGAGCGTGGCATTCTTCAGCTAGAGAGTTTTGCATTCAGATATGCTTGTATTGATTTTCATTTCTTATTCAGCCTTTGGAGGCATATTTTGTATTAGCGGGAGCATTTTGTAGCAGCTCTTATCTATTGTCTATCTTCTTGGCCATCTGTTGAGCATTCCAGATCGGCATCTTCATTGTAGCAGGTTTCTCTATTTTATGAATAAAGAAGAATTGAGATGTTTTGGCTTGTCTATCTTATTGCATATAGTTGAGGTATGTTCCATGGCTATCTCTTTCTGTTATTTGCTGCATACACACATATAAACACATCTAAAAGGTAGATCAACAAAGTGTTTGACGAAATACCTCACTCAGAAAAAGTTTTAAAAAGACACCAAAACAGTGATTATCCTTGCATAATGGCTTGGGATCATTACAGTGTGTGAGGGTGATGTGGAGGATAGTGAGTGGATGACAAGAAAATGAGATGTGACATGTGACGGGTGAGTGGGGAAAAGTGCACTGGTAGAGAAATGACACATGACTTACAAGCGACGATAGTGGAGATTAACGTTAGGGGACAGAGGTGGTATGAAAATCTGGTATGGCAGTTTACTCGGAGGGGGGGGGTAGGCGGTAACTGGTTTAGAGCTAAGGGGGTCTGAGTTAACACAAGTGTTCCATGTTAGGATGGGACCCGCTGGGGAATACCACCAACTCAGAACCCCCCCCGCCATTAAAGGTAGAATGGTCGGGGGGGGTCTTATATCGTCTATCGACCATGGATCTGAGCGCCTTTTGCTCAGTCGTTGATCTAGGTGCACCTTTTACCACAGAGCGTGGATCATATTACATCACAAAAACTTAGGATAACGCCATTTTTTGGGTTTTTTGCGCTGCTTTCTTTTCCTTTTGTCACCAAGTGGTTAGAGAACAACATTAAGAACTCAAATCAAAGATTTTAAACGGCTTCATGTCTATTTTATTGGAATGAAGACCTCCTAACCTATGACCTAATCTATTCTATTAGCACATTTAACCCAGATTAGACTGTTGGGTTAAAAATTACTCTATCCTAGGGCTATTTGATCAAGTTTAAACTATTTGATCAAATTTATTCACTAACTAACCTATATAACTTGGCTAAGATTAAACAGTTTAACCAAGATTTGTTCACTAATCCTATCAGCATAGATTCAAAAGACTTGACCATGGTTAGACTGTATGAATCAAGCCATTTTTATTGAATGGGGCTTTATCATTTTTTTTATGCCCTCTTTTATTCTTTTTCCTTTCTTTTCTTTTCTTTCTTTTTCTTTCTTTTCTTTCCTTTTCTTTTATTTTGTGAATCATTTGCAGAATGAAATATTATTTACAATAAACAATACAACTAGAGGACAAATTTTTAGTCACCAGTTGATCCTATGAAACATAGGGTTATAATAGTGGCTCCACATGGGGATGGTGCTCTCCTTGTGAAGTGCCAATAACCTGCTTCTTGATGTTTTGAAAGATTTTCTCCAGTGCTTCTTCTGCAACTTGATTTGTTTTATTTTGAAAATATGGTGGCACTAGTCAGTGGCTTAGGGACTTCTCTTTGGACTTCAACCATCTAATCAACACCACCCACACATAACTTGAAAGTGAAAAAGAAATGGTTTGTACAATGCAAATTTGATGACTGAGATCTTTATTGGGATGGTAAGTAATGCTTGAGCATCCTACCATTTATAGGTCCACCTGGCAAGTCTGTTCCATCACTGTCTTTGACCAAAAATGCGTTATTTCCTCTATATGCCTGAATGGTGTAAGGGCCTTTCCACAAGCTATCGAACTTTCCATGTTTACCCTTATCCTCATTTTTGGAATCCCACTTCAGTACCAAGTCGCCCAACTCAAAATCATCCTCTTTAGTTCTCTTATCATAAATATTTTTGATACTTTCTTGGATTACCAGGGTCTTGTTGTACACTTCTTTCCTGGACTGTTGTAAATGGATCATCTGATTTATTCTTCTTTGGGTATCATTTGGCTATACTTTCACTTCCTGCAATAGTTTCATAACAGGGACTCCCAAAGAAGAAGGGAAAATTGCCTCAGTACCATATACCGATTGGTATGGAGACATATCGGTTGATCTTTTGGTGGTCAGTCTGTTAGCCCAGAGCGCATGAACTAACTTATTATGCCAGGACTTCTTGTTCTCTTGTAGTGTTTTCTTAATGATATTCACCATACTTTTATTTGAGGACTTAGCTAGCCCATTTCCCTGAGGGTAATAAGTTGTGGAGTGTCCCAAAGTAATGTGGTATTGGCTGCAAAACTCTATAATATTTTTGGATCTGAAGGTTGCTTCATTGTTAGTTATGATTTTCCTAGGACATCCAAAACGAGACAAAATATTAGTTTCCAAGAATTTAATGATGACAGAGTCAGTGGATTTCCTGTAGGGTACAACTTCGATCCATTTTGTGAAGTAGTCCGTAGCTGTGAGGATCCTCTTATGTTGGCCCGAAGAGGGTGGATGTATCTCTCCAATAAAGTCCAAACCCTATTGTTGGAATGGGGATTCAACTGAGATGGGTTTCAGGGGTAGAGGCAGAAGCTTCTTTTTACCTTCGAAAACTTGGAATTTGTGGCATGAGGTGACTTTTTGATGCACATCAACAAACAATGTGAGCCAGTAAAAACCAGCTCTGAGGATCTTGTTATTCGTGGTCTTACAACTTAGATGCCCACCACAGTCTCCTGCATGGAAATCATGCAATACCTTGTCAGCTTCATCTTTTAATAGGAAATTAAGCAAGATACCTCCAGGATCTTTCCAAGAAAGGTTTCCATCTAGAATACAAAATTTCAATGCTTTCAGTTTCAAAAATCTAGCTTTAGTTTTAGTTAGACCTGGAGGAGATTGTAAATTATGAAGGACAAATATGAGATTTGCGTACCATGGAGAGTTTAGGAATACCTCTTTTACATTTGGAGTCATCTGCTCTCCCTACTCATCAACTGCAACTAAGAAGTTAATATCTAAAGCATGGAAATTTGATTCTGCCATCAACTTGGCTAAACCCTGACCTTTGATCAATTTAGTAGTTTTAATTTCTATATCATATTCTAGAATAACAACAATCCACTTTCCTCTCCTACCATCTGGATTATCCTGAGTCAGGATATCCTTCACCACTGCATTTGGAACATAGGCAATAGTGTGAGAATGGAGAATATAAACTCTAAAATATTTTATGGCTTATACCAGGGAAAAAGATTGTTTCTCCATTATATTGTAGTTCAGCACAACATTTCTCAAAGACTTGTTGAAAAAGGCTATGGGTTGTTTGTACCCTTCGCTATTTTTCTGCAATAGTACTGCTATGATGGTGTGTTCAGATGCGAAAGAGAACAATTAGAAGTCTTTGGTGTAATCTGGACTAATCAAAACCGGGGCTTGTGTAAGTGGATGTTTTACTTGCTCAAGTGACTGTTTAGACTCGATGTTCCATCTTATTTTGGTGTCTTTTTTCAGCATATTTGTGATGTTCCTGATAATTTCAGCCAAGTTGGGTATGAATCTTCTTAGGAAATTTATTTTACCAATGAATGATTGCAACTATTTAATGTTCCTAGGGTGTTCCACTTTATGGATGGCCTCTATTCTGCTGGGGTCTATTTTAATACCATATTTAGAGATTATATGCCCCAACATCTTGCCTTCCTCTAAATCGAAAAAGGGTTTACTTAGGATTCAATGAAATCCCAAATTTCTTGCACTTCTCAAACACTCATCTACGATGCTATAAATGTTCCCTGTCAGATTTGGAGTAGACAGTCACATCATCCAGATATATGACTATAAACCTACCAAGTTCGTCCACAAAAGAAATGCCCATCACTCTTTGGAAAGTGACACCAGCGTTCATTAAACCAAAGGGCATTTTCACATACATGAAAGTTCCCCAGGGTGTGGTGAAAGTTGTTTTCTCCTGGTCATCTGGGTGGACAAGGACTTGGTTATAGCCCAAAAAACCATCTAGTAAGGAGATCCTACTAGACCCAAATACCTTTTGTAAGATGTGGTCCATTTTAGGCAAAGGGTAATTGTCTTTTAGGGAAACCTTGTTCAGGTTTCGAAAATCAATGCAAAGCCTGATTTTGTCAGTCTTCTTTCTGGTAGGAACCAGATTAGAAACCCATTTGGAAAATCTTAAGGGGACTATAATTTTGGCATCATACATCCTTTTAATCTCATTTTCTATCAAGGCGAGTAACTTGGGATTGATTCTCCTAAGTTTCTGCCTGAAAGGTTTGTGTTCTTCTTTTATTGAGATTCTATGTTGTATGATACTTGTGTCATAAGATTTTAAATCCTCATAACCCCAAGAAAACACATCTTCATATTCCTTAAACAATTCAATGTATTTGCATTTTTGCTCAGGGGGTAAATATTTGGAAAGTTTTATCATCTTGGACTTTTCCTCTATTCCTATGTTACACTCTTCAACTTCCTTACCACTAGCTTCAATATTTGGCTTTTTCGCTACATCGTTAAAATCAAATAGATCTTCTAATGAAACCAAACCTTTAGGTAAAACATTGTTTTTCAAATGCAAAACATCAGAGTCTTCCTCATTTTCATTTATTTCATCTGAATCTACTTTATTTACAATATCATTTTCAAAAAATGATTTATTTACACTATCATTTTCAAAAACTGATTTATTTACACTATCATCATCGTTTTCCGTATCTATATTTGTACATTCAAAATCATTCTTAGACTACGAGAAATCTTCAATTTGTTCATCGTTGCAAAATACCTGCTAGTACCTGATGTTGTCTGGAACAGTCGGTCTGCACTTCACCTCTACTATGTATTGGCGATTTGGTTTGAAAGGTATTTTTCATGTGGCTTCCGAAGTAGCCAATCCGTCTGCCAGTATGTTCTGGCCTCTGGGCATTACCTGCAAGTCGATTTCAGTGAAACATTCTAAAAAATCTAAAACATCATTTCTATAGGCTCTGAGTCTAGGATTCTTAGCTGAATACTCACCTTTGATTCGTTTAATGACAAATTCAGAGTCACCTCTCACCATAATCTTTTTGGCACCAACCTTCTTCAATAACTTCAGGTCGAGTAAAAAGGCTTTGTACTCCGCTATGTTATTGGTGCACTGGAAATTTAGTTTATAAGAGTGGTTCTCTGAGTACTTTTCTCTATGATTGTGTAACCAAACCCCAGCTCTGACTCCCTCTTTTCTCATAGCCGCATAAAAATCCATACTCCAGAAATCGGCTGGTAGTTCATCACTTTCTACTGTTGCATCATTCCTTACCTCAGTGACTGCTTTATCTTCTTGCAGGTCAGGTGCATCATCTTCCAACTGAGAAATTTGATTTTCCAATTCGCCATCATTGTACAATATGAATGAATCCAGATCAGAGTGTGCATAGTATAATGGGTAGTTGTGTAGTTTTTTCTAACTGCTGACCATATACTTCATCAGAGTCTCTTTGTACAGTCTTATTTGTTGTCCAAATATCGGGATCGTAGCGTAAGACATATATAACTACAAAGTGCCTTTCAACTTAGCTCCCCAAGATCGGGATAACAACATACCATATTTCAGGGGGATGTTTGCAACTACAATATCCATCACCATGCTTTTTGTTTGGATTTGAGCCAGGGTGATACATAAATCCTTAATTATCCCTATACATTTGACCTTGCTATAGTCGAAAGAATGCAAGTCCTTGTAGGGCCTAGTGACATCAAGCCCCAACTTCTCCATCACAGCTTTGGGCATCATATTGTGAGAGGCATCGGAATAAAGCATAGCGTTGTGTAAGATTTTGTCATGGAAATTCATACTGATATAGAAAGGGGGAACAACATCATTATCAGTTTGTCCATCAACTTCAGGGCCAAACAACAGCTTGGGTTGATCATCAGTAAGATTTACGGTGTTTGAGTGCGTTCCCAATCCAATATTTAATGGTTTTGTACCTATCTCTGGTTCGATGCTTAATGCTTTGATCACCTGCGACCTGTAAGAGTTTTTGCTCATTAGTTTGGACAGGGGAATAATAATATTCAATTTGGCTAGTACCCCTTCAAGGCTGGAAGTAATATAAGTTTTTCTTTGGCTCTGCAATTTTGGTTTGTCTATCATAGTTCTTTGGGCAGAAGTACTTCGCTGACTAAAAGATGTGACCTTGGTTTGATTTGATCTTTGTGAAATTTCAGGATTTCTTTTTGCAGAAGATTCAACCTTATTCTTCTCAGGGACTTTCTTGAGAGAAGTATCTGAGGTTTTCTTGGCCTCGGTTGTTTTCTTCGTTTCAATAGCCTTCTTTGTTTCAACAACCTTCTTTGTAGGATTGTCATTAGTCTTCTTGCTTCTCAAGTTATACTGTCTGTGGACCTCCATGTTAAATTTATAGCAGCTGCAAGAGCCATTCTCCGGGAGGATGGAAAAGACCCTAGCTGAGATCTAGGGCCCCCAGTGCACTCCTGGGGTATTTGTTCTGGGACCAAATAGTCAGTGCCACAACAAAAGACCCTTCTTAGGGTCCCCAGTATATGACTGGGGTTCTTAGTCTGAGACTAAGCAGCTAAAGCCCCTAGATATGTCTAGGGCCCCTGGAAATGTCTAGGGTACCCATGCCTGAGGCATGGGTTGATCCATGATCTTGTACCATGGTGGTAAAGACCCCTGAGAGGGCCCCCAGTATACGACTGGGGTTCTTGCTGAAGAACCAAGCAGTAAATACCCCTGAGAGGGCCCTCAATATACGATTGGGATTCTTGGTGAAGAACCAAGCAATAAAGACCCCTGAGAGGGCCCCCAGTATACGACTGGGGTTCTTGGTGAAGAACCAAGCAGTAAAGACCCCTGAGAGGGCCCTCAGTATACGACTGGGGTTCTTGGTTTAGGACCAAGCAGTTAAAGTCCCTAGATAAGCCTAGGGCCCCTGGAAATGTCTAGGGTACCCATGCATATGACATGGGTTGATCCTTGGTCTCTGACCTTGGTGGATAAGACCCCAGAAAATGTTTTGGGGCTACTTGATCCTCTATCAAGTATTTGATGGTACATGACCTTCCTTGAAGAAGGACATAACCACATGAGGGATAAGTCTCATATGTAGTGATGATAAAGTAATAGGTTCACCATGTGATATGAAGGAATGAGTATTGCCACCTTGCAAACCCTCTATTACCCTTGCATGTTTGGTTTGGGGTTTTGTTGTCTTATTCAAGGGTTAAAATTAAAGTTAAATTTAAAATGTTTATTATCACATGTTTAAATTTAAATTTAAAGATGTGATTTTATTTGTTTTATTCTAACCCTTTCCCTAGCCTAAAACTGTAAAAGAAACCCCTACCCCTCTCATTCTATCATACTAGATCTCATTCTTTGTTTTTGTTGTGAGAGAATTTCTCTTCAAGCTACGACCCCTTTTTTTCTGTTGAAGCTTCTTCTTGCCACGACCTCCCTTGTGACATCTTGCTGCAGCCCTCCTCTGCAAACATTGGTTGAGGTCCCTGTGATGATTCGGTCTAGGTTTTGGCCCCCAGATTTGTTGCAGTCCACTTCTGTTTTGAGAATGCCTCAAGAGTTATAGCAGATCGGCCCCTTGAGGCTCTATTTGTGGTGATGCTATCTGATGTAGCAGACCAGCCCCTTATGGACCCTTGCTATGATAGATCGACCTCTTATGGCCCCTTTGATATGGTGTGACTAGGGTGCGACACCTCTTGCTGTTGATGTGTTGAACCCTTAGGGTACGACCCCTCACCTCTTGTTGTTGTAGTGTTGAGCCCTTAGGGTGCGGCCCCCTTTTTCTCCTGCTATGGTGACTCTTAGGGTACAACCCCTCTTCATGTTATGATGAGCTTGTAGGGTGCGACCTTTTAATTACTAGCTACCCATGCCAGAGAGACCCTAATAACGGAATGGGACACCCTATGGACTGAGATCAGTGACAGGGTACATTCGGGTTGGGAGGGTCAAGAGGAAGAGAGCTGGAGGAATTTTTTTATAATTGTAGGAGAGAACCAATGGGATGCGTGATACTAAGCTATGGGGGGAGTGTCAGAGGCACCCTTATTTTGTGGATTCCTAGCCCCAACTTAGGGGTGACTTTCTATTGATATTTGGAACAATAGATCGATGGTTGGGTGGAACTTACTTCCCAAGTAGCTGGTTGCATAACCGTTTTATAAGATAAGTGTTTATCCATTTTTTTCGAGTTATTCCATGATTGTAATTGTTGTGCATTTATTATGTTTATGAGAATGGTTTCATATGTTGTTATAGTTGTTTATTAGTTGCATTTACACTTGTTTATAATTTTTTAGTTGGATTTAATTATGGGTATCCAAAATCTGGTTGTAAATGTGAATAAATTGGGACTAGTAAGCTACAACAAATAAATTATCAAGAATATTTTTATTTTTTTATGTTTTATTCTACAAGTAATGTTCTTTGGTTCAATCAGGGAACTTTACAGAATGGTATCTAAGCCAAAGGTTCAACACTGATCTTGTATGGGCCAAGATACAACATGAATTAAGTGAATTCGTGGTTATATATTTTTCATCTTGTGATGAATTTGGGGTGGAAATGGTGAACATAAGTGAAATCACCAAATTATGAGAAATTTTTTGAGTTTTAGTTCTTCAGAGAAGCAGAGGAAGGTAGTTCATGCCATCAAGTTACAAGTTGCAGATTTGAATTCAACCATGGAAGTTGATTTCCTATGTATTTCATGACGGTCGTGAAGTTTATAAATCGACAACCCAAATTAATTCTACCTGGAAAATCAGTGGTCGAGATTCGGTCACAAGAGGATCATAGCTAAGCACTCTTGAAAGGTCTTTAGGAAGAAGTTTTTAGAAGAATTCAGAGTCTGACATGAGGTTGATTCCAAAGGGAGGAGTCTGATGACACAAGTTGAAAGAACAAGAACCTTCAGAGTCCAAGGTTTGGAGTAGCTTTAGATGATCAAAGTGGAGGCACTGTGATGGGGGAGACTCCGAGAGAAAATCTGGACCATAGATCGATGATAGAGTGGAAGTAATCTTAGTCGCAGATCGATATGTGATCCTCTTAAGTGAGGAAAAAGAGAGAATGAAATCATGATGATGTATCTTTCCAACTCAGCAGTTAGAGATTCCTAATGGTGATATGTGTCACCAGAGGAGGGGACAATGGATGTGAGTGTCGAGGTGGAGGTTAGAAGCCTTATGGCCTTGATTTTAACCTATACCATAGGATTTGGAAGTTTTTATATCCTCACCATTCATTGGATGGTATTGGTCGGAGTGAGTTGCGGTCCCAGAGGGGAATGCACTCTGATGGAAGGTTCTCCGAGGAATAATCTGGACCGTTGATCAATGAGTGGGCACAGTGTAATGATAGTCGTTGATCCTTCATAGGCCCCAGAGGGTCGATTACAAAGAGGTTAGAGGAATGGATGTTAATATTTATGAAATTTTGAAGTTCCAACGCAATCAGAGTTATTTATTGTCAACTCATAGGACCATCAAATCTGTCGGAGGGAGAAGTAAAGTCAGTAGTGGAAGAAATCCAAAGGGAATAATTCGGTGGTGAATAAGGGCTCTGAGTAGATTGAATTTTTTGATTTCAAAGGATACCGATAGGAATTACAATAGTTCTTCATACTACAAGTTTTAGAGGAAGTTTGACAATGTTTGGACTACAATTTTTGGGGAATTCATGTGCCCAACAATTGAAGTTATGAGGGGAATACTCCGAAGAAAAGTTCTGACAATCCTGTGGAGGTATACTAACATCTTGGAAAGGCCAAGAATATCAATGATTATGATTAATCCTAATTTTTTTTATCATTGGTTTGTATCTAAGAACTATTACAATAGTGATTTGGTGAATTTTTCCATAAAAAATTCAGTTTTTGAAGGTCTTCATATTGCAAGGCATTTTTGAGGGCCTAAACAACATTTTTTGAAAATAAAATTTGTACAAAATTGTGTGACTTTCCATCAGACATAAGACCCAAGACACACAATTTTTTCTTCTAAAATGATAGAGCTCAAAGAGAGATTTTTAGCAAGCTAAACTATTCGCCAAACAGAGCTTGTATGGGGGAGTTACAAGCAAAACAATCAAGGGTAAAATTTAGAACCAGATTTCTTTTAGAGGGCATAACTCCTATATCAAGATTCAATTTGGGGACCATGAGTAATATATGGAAATCTCATGGATTGTAGAAGTCATGCATGGAGTCATATTTGAGTTCTAGGTAATTGGAAATGTGTTGGGAGAGAAAGAGAACACTTGTAGCATGTAGGTATATAAAGGGGAAAATGGTCAAAACTTCTTAATACCATAACTTTCTTCTCAGAACTCAAAATTGGGATAGTAAATAGTCGATGGAAAGGTATTGAGGTGGATAATCCATATACTAACCCATAGATTAAATTTGAGCATATATTTTTGAGCCAACTCAAAAGAATATGATTGGTGGCATTAAAAGGCATAAAAAATTTTATGAATTATTTTTCCAAATTGTGTATGTGTTTATTTTAATCTAAAAAAAATTGTTTGAATTCACATTTTTGCAGAGTTATAGGTTCATATAATCAGCTTGGTTTTTATATTATAACCACGACAATGGAAGATTCCCAAGGGTCCTACAATCACGAGGAGAAACTCATAGGTCCACATGTCAGCATGGGTAATGCTGAGACATATTCAAATAGAAGAAGGGAAATGCAAGATCCTGTAACTATGATAAGATTGCATAGACAAGTGAAAAACTATAGGGATGATAATAAAAATATTATGAAGGATTATAAAGAGATACTTAATTTTGAACATGTTGCAGAAGAAAACCAAAAATGAGTCTAGCACAAATCCAGAAGCTAGTGCTAGAGAAGTGACAACATACAAATCCTATAGCATAAGGGATGGGAATGATAATTATAGGAAATCAAGGATTAGGATCAGGCACCATCATTCCCCAGAGAAATCCACTAGGAGACATCATGTCATTTCATGGCTAGGGAGTAGCCCAAGTGTGTCCCCTGTCAGGAGACAAAGAATAAGGCAAGAGTGAAACATATTGC
The DNA here is from genome assembly GCA_009831015.1 of Picea engelmannii. Lineage (NCBI taxonomy): Eukaryota > Viridiplantae > Streptophyta > Pinopsida > Pinales > Pinaceae > Picea > Picea engelmannii. The sequence continues at coordinate 147,291 of ML785321.1, read as the reverse complement.
AAGGTGAACTCAGGAATATCAAGCCACCAACTTTCAATGGTGAGAATAGGAGGGGAGAAGAGGTTGAGACCTGGATATTGGAAATGAAAAAATACTTCCATTTGCATGATTACCCCTCCAGGGTAGAAACAATAATTGCAATCTACCACTTGCAAGGAAAGGAAGCCATGTGGTGGGATAAACTTAAGCAAGCCATGCACCTTGATGAGAATAGGGTCTCATGGAGGAAGTTCAAAATATATTTCCAAGATAAATATTTTTCTAAGCATTACTGTGAGGGGAAGATGAAACATTTCTTTGAAATCAAGTTGGGAAGAATGAAAATGGATGAATATGAGAATAGGTTCTTTGAATTGTTGAAGTATGTTGACTTTATAAAGGATGAAAAGGTAAAAATACAAAGTATTTTGAGTGGGTTACCCTCCTTCTACAATGACAAGATACAATATGGTAACCCCAAGACTTTGGAGGAGGCCATAAGGAGAGAAAGGCATCTCTATGAACATAACACAAGGAGTCTAATATTTCAAAAGACTTGGAATGACAAGATGAGAGGAAAGAGGGAGAAAAGGAAAAAAAGGTTTTAAGACACCCTTTTTCAAGAGTAACTCTCAAACAAATAAACAAGGCTAGTCATCCAAAATGAAAATTAGAAAACATATTATTTTGGGAAAAGGACAAGGCAACAACTTCTACAATGTTGGGGATGTGAGGGAAAGAACTTGTATAAGGATGACCCTTATAAAGGATAAAAGATGAGAAATTTTCACAGCATTCAAGAGGATGAAACAATGGAAGTCATGGGAGGAAGCATGCCAAGGATTTATGCAACCTTGGACAACAGTAAGAATAGTATCAGTCCCCAATGATTGAAGTGGAAGGTAAGATCAATAATCATCCCATAGAAATTTTTATTGATTCTGGAGCTATCCATAGTTACATAAACTCTAATATTATTGAAAGATTTAATTTGAAAAGGAGTAATCATAAGAAATATTGGTTAGTTCAGTTAGCCACGGGGGATAAGAGAAGGTCAATGACCTAGTTAAATATTGTTGAATAGACATGAATAGACTCAACACAAAGGTAGATGTGAACATTATACCTTTGGGTTTATATGATTTCCTAATTGGAATGGATTGGTTGGAAAAACACCATGTTATCATAGCCTATTACAACAAGACAATAACTAGTCTTGATGATAAAGGGCATCAAGGAATGATTCAAGGCATTCAAAGAGTTGTGTATGTTATAGAAATTTCATCTATGCAACTGAAAAAGAGTTTGAGGAAAATGTGTTAAATTTTTGCAACCCACATGGAATTGGCAACCGAAGATAAAGTAGCAAGTCTTAAAGACCATCCAGTCTTGAGATATTTTGTAAATGTTTTTGAGGAAATACCAAGACTACCACCAAAGAGGGATATCGATTACTCTATCTATTTGGTGCCAGGTGCTACCCCATTTTCCAAGACAACTTACCATATGGGTACATTATAATTGAAAGAGTTGCAGATGCAACTAGAATGAATTTATAAGAAGGGGTACATATGCCCAAGTGTTTCATCTTGGGGATCCCCAGTTCTATTTGTGAAAAAGAAATATGGAACCTTAAGTTGATGTATTGATTTTAGATAGCTAAATAAGTTTACTATAAAGAAAAAAATACCACTTGCCAAGGATTGATGATTTATTTGATTAAATGAAATGTGCGAGAATATTTTCCAAGATTGACTTGAGATAAGGATATCATCAAGTGAGGATAAAAGAAAAAGATATCAACATAAAAACATTTAGAACAAGGTATTGGCATTATGAATTCATGGTATTTCCATTTGGAATATCAAAGTCCATGTCCTTTTTTATGTTTCTAATGAATGGAGTGTCCAGGGACTACCTAGACAATTTTTTAATTGTTTTCTTAGATGATATTATCATCTTATCTAAGTCTAAAAAGGAGCACAAGGAGCATCTGAAAATGGTGATGAATATTTTGAGGGAACATAAATTGTATGCCAATCTATGTAAGTGAAACTTTTATCGAAAGATGATCCACTACTTTGGGGCATATTATTTCAGCAGACGAGATAATAATTGATCTTGATTGAAATATTTGAAAACCCCTTTATAAATATTCGGTAATAACCCACAAGACCCATAAATTATATAACTTATTTCACATTTATTGGCATGGGCCGCCCTTTAATGGCCTCAATTTTATCAAGACGAGATAATAATTGATCTTGAAAAACATTTTGACAAGTGCACCCATATTAAATATTGCAGACCTAGACAAAGACTTTGCAGTGAGAACAGATGTGTGCAAGGAAGGGATCGGTGGAGTACTCAGTCAAAAGGATCATGTGGTATGTTTTGAATCTAGAAAACTAAAGGAGCTTGTGAGAATTTATGCTACCCATCATTTAGAACTAGCAGCCATTGTACATGCATTGAAAATGTGGAGGCATTACCTCATGGGGAATAATTTTGAGCTAAGAACAAACCACTACAGTATGAAACATTTATTTGGTCAACCAACACTTAATGCCAGGAATACTAGATGGTTGGAGTTTCTTAGTGAGTACAATTTTGAAATTAAACATATTAAGGGAAAGGAAAATTAGGTGGTTGATGCACTCAACAGAATAGTCCATGAAGTGCACATTTTATCCATCAACATGCACATGAAATATTTAAAAGATAAAATTCTTGAAGAAGCAAATTCATATCCAATTTATTTGCAAATAAAATAAAAATGACAACAAAACAATTCACAACAAAAAATAAAAAATTATGAATTAAAAGAGGATAAAATCCTCTTGTATAAGGGCAAGGTGTATGTGACAGATTCCACAAAGTTAAAAAATATCATGCTGAGAGAAATGCACAACATTCCATATGTTGGGCACTCGGGATATCCATTACATCTATGAGGAGCCAATATTTTTGGTCGGGGATGAAGAAAGAAGTGGCTACATAGCCTAATGTCTAGAGTGTGAAAAGGTAAAGACTAAGCACAAAAAACTAGTGGGGATGGTGCGCCCACTGCCCATTCTGGAATGAAAGTGGGAAGTGGTTACAATAGAGTTTATTACAATGTTTCCTCAGACAGTGAAGCAACATGATTCCATCATGGTGGTAGTGGACAAATTGACTAAGTAAACACATTTTGTTCCTGTAAAGACAACACATAAGGAAACAAACATTGCATATATCTACATGAATGAAGTTTCTAGGTTACATGGAGTGCCTAAGGAAAAAGTTTTGTACATAGATTCCAAGTTTACATCCAAATTCTATCAAGGTTTGTTCAAAGGCTTTGGGACAAATCAAAATCTTAGTATGACATATCACCCAGAATCTAATGGGAAAATAGAAAGGACCAATAGGATAATCGAAGACATACTTAGTATGTATATGATGGAGAAAACCGTCAAAATGGGAAGACTTCATCCACTTAGTGACATTTTCCTATAATAATGGGTATCAATCCTCATTAAAAATGAGTCCATTTGAAGCTTTGTATGGAAGGAAGTGTAATGCACTAGTGAGTTGGGATAACCAAGCATACAGATCCCTCATTGGGATAGATTTGTTAAAGGAAATGGAAGATAAGATGACAAAGATAAGGAAAAATTGAAATGCTACCAAGGACAGGCATAAAAGTTATGCAGACAATAACATATTTTTTAGAGATTTTAAAGTAGGATAACATGTTTTCCTCAAAGTTAAAGAAAAAATAAGTTCTATAAGATTGGGTTATTTCTCATAGTTGGCAACAATATCTTGTGGGAATTTTGAAATATTAGAAAAGATAGGTCCAGTTGCATACATGATATCATTTCCTATATCCATGAGAGTACATAATGTATTTCATGTGTCATTATTAAAAAAATGTGTGCTTTATTGTAATGTCCCCCGACCACCCTCACTGAGGACACACCACTACTTCAAAACCAAATTTCTCTTAACCTAGATTGTAACATACCCAACCATCCCAGGGTCGAGCCTGATACAATAAAGAAAAACTCTCTACTCTATCCAAACTCTGATACATATATATAATGCAAATTTAAACAAACATACACATTTTTATACAATATATATTAAGTCGGAATTAACAGTAAGCCTACACATGCAACATATACAGGAAATACTCATAACCTTATAACACATCTGCAATATACACAACATACAATTAACATAGAATTGGTACTTATTCTTGTTGATACTGAGAGGGGGGTGAATCACTATCAAGTACAATTTAAAAACCTTTTTCAACTTCCACTTAAACCATTCAATTATATCCAATGAGCAATGAACAATAGTATAAGAGTTACACCTATACACCACAATACACCATGCACAATATATGAGAAATAATCAATAGTTTTGTTCAAGGGAAGTAATGACTTCCAAAGGTAGCTACAGCTTCCAAATGTAAAGGGAGGGATAAACCTCCAAGAGGAAGATACAATCCTCCAATA
>ML785321.1:125279-138968 GCA_009831015.1 Picea engelmannii | reverse complement strand
ATTTATTTATACCATTTATGTCATTTCCTTTTAACATTAGGGCCGACCTGACACTTTCTTATTTTGTAATTATTTTCAGGGCCTACATGTACTTCCTTTTTCAATTCACTTTGTCATCTTCAAAAATTCATTTCTCCTCAACCTTGAGGATATATGTGATGTGCCACATACCATCGGAAACAGCATGATGTATACTATCCATTTATGAGTGTTGTATATGCATGTTCATTTTCCTTCATGTCCAAATACCTTTATCAATCTTGTGGTCCAAAACCCATGACTAGGGTTGACATCAATGACAACAATCAATCTTCCAACAATTCTTTTATGAGAATACGACCAACTGCTTGCAGACCTTCCACAAACCTCCCAGCCTTAGACCATGCTACTCCCAACTATCAACAATGGGCCACCCCTAAGCTAAGACTAAAATCCACCCAGGGTAAAGGAAATCATAGGCTAGGTTGAGACTACGAAAAGTTGCACAATGCAACAAGAAAGATTCCCTCCAAGGATCCTACTTATGCCCACATCTCACAGACTCTCATTCCCCACATTCCTGTCCCACCCCAGGAATATACACCTTCACTATTCCACAGTCCATCAATTTCTCCACTTCCCTTCTAGGGCTTCAACAACAGGTCAGATCAAGAATTCTTAGAGCTTTGTAACTGCTGCTAGACTCCCTCCAGGAGAAATCACTTCCCAAGAAACCTCTCTCACCTGGAGAGAGTTGATCACATGCCTGACAACCGGCTTCTTCAACCCATGGTCCTGAAAAATCACCTCTTCAAAACATATGCCCGAAAACCTACTTCTTTTGTCCATCTCTTAAGTAAATCAAGTAACCACAGTAGCCAAATCACGTAAGGAAAGGGACAACTCAAAAAATTACAGAGGTTCACGATGGCAGAGGATTCAACAATGGAGAAAATGACTAATTGTATACTTGATCAATGTGTGAGTGAATCAGGAAAGGGATGGACAAAATGGTTGGAATAGTGTGAGCGAAACACCTGAAGAAAAATAGAAAGAATGCTAGCGAACCCCCACAATGACAAATTTCCCCCCATAAAACTGCATGCACCCAGGTTGACACATGGCTCTCTTGGGAGATCGTTCCTCTCCACTTGGAGTTCCTCTCCCAAAGGAACTTAGGATAACAATGTTTATTTACCAAACTTTAGTAATTTAAGGAGATACATTATAATATTCCCTTGGGTTAAGCCATCAAGCTTAGACCCTTTTTTTTAGCCTCTTATCCCCCATCATTTTCCCTTCCTAGTGGAGCTTAGTCCCCCATAACACTTTCTTCATGGTTATTCTACACACATTGATGTATTTTTATTAATTATCTGCATAATTACATATACAAAATTAGGCTCATTGGCCTTAGCATATAGGCTCTCTAGCCTAATAAACACATAAGCCTTCTATTTTATAATACTTGGATCACCATCCTATGAACTTTGTTAAACATCATTACAATTCAGCATGGCCTTGGCCTTGGGGTATTACAATCACCTCCCCTTATTTTTTCAATGTCCTCAATGAAACTCATTTACATAACATCAACTAGATTTTCAAAATCTTCAAAACGATGCGGGTATACAACGCGCATAGCATCTTCATGCTCTGAATTTGCATCCTCGGGACTGTAATAGGTACATTGGATCTTTACAAGCCCTATGGATCAATTCCATATCTGTTTCATTTTTTGGTCCAGAATGTGTATCAGATGCACTTGAAAAGCGCTTTCTTACTCCACCTGAATCACATTCCAATCAATAACATAATTAACATCAGGTATATAATTCTTAAGAAATGATACATGGAATACATTATGTATAGATATAGATGAAGGAAATGCAATTTTATAAGTTACTGGTCCAATCCTTTCTAGGATTTCAAATAGCCCACAATATATGGCTGCCAACTTGGAACAACTTCCCAACTTCAGGGAACTTTTGTTGGCTTTCAACTTCAAGAAAACATGATCACCCACTTTAAATTACTTGTGAGTTATTTTGTTGTCAACATAGATTTTATGCCTGTCTTGGTAAACCTTTAAATTTTGTTTAATCTTCAACATTTTCTCTTCCATTTCTCTAAGAAACTTTGGCCCAATCACTGCTCTGTTAGTTGGGTTGTCCCAGGTTACTGGTGTGTTGCACTTTCTTCCATAAAGTGACTCAAATGGGCTCATCTTTAGTGATGCTTGGTACCCATTGTTGTAGGAAAATTATACGAAATGTAGGTAATATTCCCATTTAGATGGTTTTTCCATCACATACATCCTTAGCATATCATCTATCACTTGGTTCACCCTTTTTGTTTTCCTACCAGACTCAGGATGATAAGTTGTGTTGAATTTCAGTTTTTTTTCGAACCCTTTGAATAATCCCCTCTAGAACTTTGAGGTAAATTTTGGATCTTTGTCATATACAATTGTCTTGGGTATGCCATGAAAACGTGCTACTTCCCTCATATAGATATCAACAACATTGGTTGCCTTGTGACTAGTCTTCATTGGAATGAAATGGTAAGCTTTAGTAAGCTTCCCACCACCACCATGATAGAATCATGTTGCTTCCTTGTTTTGGGTAATCCTATGATGAAATCCATGGTCACTAATTCCCAATTCCACTCAGGAATGGGAAATGGATGCAGTAACCCAGTTGGGTGCTTATGCTCAACCTTGACCTTCTGACACTCCATACATTTAACAATGTGCTCAACAATCTCTCTCTTCATGCCTGGCTAATAGTATTGGCTCTTGACTGTTGCCATTGTTTTATGATATCATCAGTGCCCAGCATAAGGAACATAATGCATCTCTTTCAAAATCATACTCCTCAATTCATGAGAATTTGGCACATAAAGTTGGTTCCTGTACAAGAGAATTCCATCAATTTCCAATTCATAATATTCAACTTTCTGTTGTATTTTACCTTGCTGCAACTTTGTTACCAATTCCATGTACTGTAAATCTACTTTTGCAACCTCTGAAATTCTTCATTTAATTAGCATGTACTGTAATTCCATGATACATGCTAATGGTTGTATCATGCAATTCATGCACTCTCATGTTGAATGCATCAACCACTTTGTTCTATTTTCCTTTGATGTGCTTAATATCAAAGTCATACTCAGAGAGGAATTTCAACCATCTTCTCTATCTAACATTCAAATTTGGCTGATCAAATAAGTATTTCAGTCCGTTATGGACCATGCTCTGTTCAAACCTCTTTCCCATGAGGTAGTTCCTCCATTTCTTTAAGGAGTGAACTATAGCTGCCAACTCCAAATCACGAGTGGCATAGAGCCTTTCATGCTCTTTTAATTTTCTTGATTCAAAACATATCACAAACCCATTATGACTAAGGACTCCACCAAGTACTTCTTTTCATGCATTGATGCAAACCACAAAATCTTCATCCATATCTCCAATCCTCATAAATGGAGTACTGGTTAACAATTGCTTCAATTGCTCGAAGCTCTTTTCACATTCTATTGTCTATTGAAACTTCACTCCCTTCCTTTGCAAGGAAATGATTGGATGATAAATTCTTGAAAACCCTGCAATGAATCTTTTGTAGTATCCAACTAGACCCATGAAGGATATGACTTCTGTCACATTCTTAGGTGATGTCCACCCTTTATTGGCCTCAATATTTTCAGGGTCCACTGTTATCCCTTCTTCAGATATGATATTCCCCAAATAGTGAATTCAGTTTTGACAAAATGAGCACTTGCTCAATTTGGCATATAGTTGGTTCTCTCTTATCACTTGTAACACCATCCTCGATTGATTCTCATGTTCTTCTTATGACTTGGAATATACAAGGATCCCATCTAAAAAGACAATGACAAAATTGTCGAAATATTCTTGGAAAACACCATTCATTAAGCACATAAACATAGTTGGTGCATTTGATCATCCAAATGGAACCACTATGAATTCGTAATGACCATACCTTATTTTGAAGGAAATTTTGTTGATGTCTTCATCTATGATCCTTACTTGAAGATATTCTGACCTGAGATCAATCTTTGAGAATATCTTTGCATCCTTTAATTGATCAAAGAGATCATCAATCCTTGGCAAGGGATACTTGTTCTTTATAGTCACTTTGTTCAATTGTCTGAAATCGATGCGCAATCTCAATGTCCCATCTTTCTTATTCACAAATAAGACCGAGGCACCCTAAGGTGACACACTTGGGTGTATATATCCCTTATTCAAAATCTCTTTGAGCTGCATTTGCAACTCCTTCAGCTCTAGTGTACTCATTTTGTATGGAGTCTTTGATACTGGAGATGCTCCAAGCATCAAATTTATAGAGAAATCAATATCTCTCTTTGGGGGTAGTCCTGGTATCTCCTTGAACACATCTTCAAAATATTTTAGGACTGATTGATCCTCCATATTTGGCACCTTATTGTTAGGTGCTTCCTCCATATGAGATGAAAATAATTGGTTGCCCTTCCTGTAACACTTCTTCAACTGCATTTTTGACATCTCTTCAATAGTAACTGCCCTAGGAATTTCTTGGAATGCTCTTGGGTTCCCTTCCTCATTTAGGATAGTAAATTCCTTGTTATGACAGTCCAATATAGCATGGTGTTGGTCCAACCAATCCATACCAATTAGATAGTTGTATGAACCCAATGGTAGGATGTTCAAATCTTCCTCCGTACTTAGCCCATTCATTTCCACTAGACATGATTTAACCAGCTCAACAAATTTTCTCTTGGCTCTTGTAGCCAACTGTACCAGCCAAGATTTCACATGCTTGCTTCTTGGAAAAAACAATCTTTCCACTATCTTAGGATCTATATAGATATGACTAGATCCTAAATCTATTAAAATAGTAAAGGAATGGTTGTTGATCATACCTTCTACTTCAATCATGTGTGATTGAAACTCATCTTGCTTGCTTTCCGGGGCTGCATAGATCCTAGGTACACTTCTGCCTATGTCCTCCACTATTTCTACTTGTTGTACATTGTGGACATCTCTCACTTTGTCACTTTTGTGAGAGAAATCTCTGTACTTATGGTCTCCTTTACAGCTGCAACATTGAATGGGTGTTTGCCTTGGCCTTTGCCCACCTACCTCAACCATTCTATGCTCTCTAAACAATAATTTTCCTTGAGGATTGTTTCTGAAAAATGGTGGCTTGTTCCCCTTCTGCCTTTGTTCCTTCTTAAACTTCTTCTTGTCCTCCCAAGCCTTCTAGAAAGTAGGCTTTCCTTTTTTGTTGATCATATAAAAACTTTGTTGTCCTTATGGTTTCCTCCAAAGTCTCGAGATCATCATATTGGATCGTATCATTGATTTAAGATGGAAGCCCACTCAGGTACCTATGAATCTTAATTGTCTCATCCTTGATGAAGGATACATACTTCAACAATTCTAAAAATCTCCTTTCATATTCATCAATAGTCATGCTCCCAGTTTGAGTTCAAATTACTCTTTCATATTTTTATCATAATACCTCTTGGTCAGGTATTTCTTCTCAAAATGCCTCTTGAATTCCTTCCAAGTTACATTTTTATCCATGATGTGATGTACTTTCATAAGATGATCCCACTACATGGATGCCTTTCCTTTCAGTTGGTAGATAACAATTCTTCCCTTTGCATGAGAAGAATATTTATGCAATTGGAATTATTTCCTCATGCCTAGTAGCCATGTCTCAATATCTTCATCCTTCTTGTGCTCTCCATCAAAAGTAGGAGGTTTGATCTTATTCATTTCTCCTTTCAAATCATCCACCCCAGACCTCCTATGCTTCCTGACAGGGTATGGACTTGAGCTATTGTGTGATATCCTAAGGGAATGCTTTTGGGAGTCATGGTGATGTCTCCTACCACTCCTTGATTTTCCTTTCTTCTCATGGGTCTCGTGGCTTCCTGATTTGATGGAGCCACTCTCCTTGTCCAGCTTATTTTCAATTCTATCTACGATTTTCATTAACTTAATATTGAAGTATTCTTGTTTTTACTTGCCATTCATAAGATTATCATTATCATCATTTTGGCTCTGGACATCTGTCTGTAATTTTCTAAGGGTCTCAACCATATTTATGTCTTCCTCCTTTCCTCCTCCATGTCCACTGGAGTTGGTTCCTTCCATACCCAACTAGACATTCAACCTTATGGTTCATCTTCTAGCTTGTAATCCCCCTTTGGATCATCCATCTCACTACACTCTGTGTTGATCTGATCTGATCAATTTCTTGTTAATTCTGCAAAAGTGTGCAACCAACAAAACTTTGTCAGGCTAACTGTTTTAACAATTTCATGCAGACATGAACCATTCTAATTCATTAATATATATCATACTTATTTTCTGTTGATCTCCTGATAAATTTACTATGAAGAACAAATTTATAGGTGAACAATGATCTTCTACTGTTCAATACCTTTCCAATGGTTGTTTCCATTCCCAATTCTCAGTTTTGAGCAAGAAATTATGGATACTTGAACAATTGTATTTTCAGTGATGCAATCCTGTACATGGATTCTTCCAAATAAGAGTCAAATTGGCTCTTGGATCCATGTTGGATCCCTTCTTCATGTTTACATTTCTTCCTTACTTCTTTAGGTGTAGGTATGTACAATTAAAAATCCCATGGGTTCCTTCTCTAAGCCTCTTTCCTTCTCTAAGAACAAAATTTTGGGCGCTAGCCCCTTTTCTCCGGCCTCCAAATTCATGTGACCACAGGCTGTGACCCAAATATAACAACTAGGAACTTACCCTAAGCCTTTAGACTTCGGGGCTCTAGAGATTTAAATTTTTCCCCATCTGCACATCACAAAAACCTTGGACCACCAAACTGGAGAACTTGTGAAGAACAGTGGATCGACGATCCTCATTCGATGCTCAGATCTACGGTGGATAGGAGCTCTAGGAATCCAAATTTGGTGGTTTTCAAATCACATCTCTACAATTATCCTGAAGTTTCAACCCATTGGAGATCCCTTCTCTTTCCTCCATGTGTCATATCCTGATTAACGGTCGATATTAACTCCGGCCCTTCGAGAGTTCTCAACTCACAATAATTCTACAACTGAAATAATTTAGAGTACCACTCTTTCGAACTATGGGATCTAGCACCACACATCCTTTGTGATCAACGATCATGATGGAATATGGCCTTAGGGCCTCCAGAAGTCCTCTAACTCCACTACTTATGCCTTGAGTCCTCCAGACCACGAGCTCTACTGCTGCATGTCCCCTCTCGATGAACGGTAAAGATTTACTCCTTTCTTCGGAGCTTCAAGGGTTTCTCCTTCCTCTCACTTCATTCCTTTTGAACGCCAAATTGGAGAATTCCTGGGGTAACTTAGTTTTTCACACCCTAGTGTTATGTGGAAAATTTCAAGAAGCAGACATGTGGCCCAATCTAAGAGGTGACATGTGTCAATTTCTAATTGTAAAATTAATATTTCAAAAGCACAAAACACACTAACACATGGCATGCATCTTGTGTGTCCACATCCCCACAGGTTAAATCACCAAGCCATGTCACTTCAGTGCTTCGTGACTTCAGAACTTCGGGACTTTGGGACTCCGGGACTTTGGGACTCCGAGACTTTAGAGGTCCGAAAGTTCTTCCACAGTTTTCTCTCGAACGTTGAACCTTGAACTGCATAGCCTCCTAGGGCCCATGTAGTACAATTGTCACCAATCAAAGTGGTGACACATGGCCCTAGCATCGAGTGACATGTGTCAGGTCCCAATCGATACTAAGGGTCTGTCAAAATTACAAAAACAAGTGACACGTGGTAGACCTAGGTAGGCCCACGTCAGCGTAGGTGACATCACCATGGAACATCATATTCAGTGCTTTGAGACTTCCGGGATTTCTTGTCTTCAACATTTTCTCAAAATTGTCAAACTGTTGAACTATCAAACAGGTCTAGGTCACCTTGGTGATGTCATCATGTCACATTATTTCAGAAAATTGGGACTTCAGGAATCCCCCTCTGCGCAACCTCAAACGTATTTCCCTTAATGTCGAACTGTTGAACACAAGAGAAATCCAACGGTTCTCCTCCTCCTGAATGATCTACGACTGAGAATCACTATGGAAATTTGGACGATTTCACTGCTAAACACCCCCACAACCCCCCAAACTGTCGAAATTCATGCATAGCTTAATTTGTGGACAGATGTCCCTAGAATGGACGGTCCATATTGGTCCCGTACTTCAGGACTTCAGGGCTCTGGGACTTTGGAGCTCTGGGACTTTGACATTCTTCTCTTTTTATAGTTATAAGATGGCCAGAGGGGCAAAGTCTGAAGGACTTTGGTGCTTAACCTCCACACACCTTCTCTAGATCTGATGGTTGTGGGAGGATTTGACTTCTTTAGAATAGATTCAATGACCCAAATTTAACCTTGTGGCCAAATACCACGTCTGTTGTGGTTTGTCGAACTACTATACCTCCCAAGCTTCTGAACACAAACAAGGTGTTCCCCCACCGCCCTCTTGGCACACTATATATAAATTCCTTGTGGAATTTTGAATCCAAATTCCACATTCATGGCCCATCCAGGTGGAGTCTGGAAACCATGGGTGTTATATCAATATTTGCCTCAACCTATGCAATCTTGCACAGAAGGAATTTTTCCATTTCCCTATGTATACTTTTCATCCCTTTTTTCCACATGTATGCACCTTGACTACTATACAACATGTGTATATGCAAGCTGCACCACTACAATCCGCGTACATCGATATTTGTGCCCAAAAATGAAAAATGGTGTCAGGTTTCCATGCCACAACAGGAGATCTATGATCCTTGGATTTCCATATACTGGAAATGTCCCGGCTCGACCCTTCAGTTCCACTTGAAGGATATAAATGGGCCAATTCTGACCTATGGAAAAGAGGAGAAAGAATTCAACTTTGAGAGAAAAGTTACTCTAGAAAAATTATTTACTTCATATTGAGTCTATGTCCCTTTTTCCTTTAAGTCTGAACAAAGTTTTCAGGCCCCAAGCTCTTCCTTTATTGTTTGAGAAATTCATTGTCTCTCTTCTATGAGCTTGCCTTTGGTGGAGGATTGAAGTGGTGGAGGCCCAATTGGAAGGAACTTAGTTTATCAGTTCCAAATCATGCCGACATGGAAGTCTGTAACATTTTCACTTATGCTGATCATATATTAATAAAAATACTCTTTTCCCATCCAATTGATATCTTGCAAATATTTGAATTATTATTCCATGGGAGTATTTTCCATGTTTATTAATGGATTATGATATTGAATGTGATAACATCATTTATTATCACCATATGCTTGCTTTTCTTGGTTGTTGAGGACTAGTTGCAGGTATATTGTTTTGGGCCAAGTGCTCAATGATGGACTTCATCGAACATTTGGACGAGGTAGGCTTTTTATCTTGTATTGTTAACATATTTTTTTATATAGCATACTTCAGAATAGAGTTGATTTCTGCATTCATTTATGTCTGTTGTGGTTTTCCCCTAGCCATAGAGATATTTTCCTTGTAATAGAATTGGTGACCATACTGGGGAATGAATCTTCTTTATTTGGGTTTGGAGTATTTTTCTCCTTAGATTTATCTCATTCCTATTGTGTTTCTTGTCGTTTCATTGCTTGACAACCTCTGTTAACTCCAGGTCTGAGTTTTTCAGCCTTCTCCCTTGCCTAGATTTGTTTTTGAAACATATATGTGGCTTCTTTATTGATAGTCACGTATATACATGGGTTGTCCTTCTCCAAGCTGCGTACATACGCCATGTTTCCTTAAATACTCACGTACATCAACCTATTTGTCTTGTTTTCTTGGTTTGATGGTTGTTGGGTGGGTTTTGATGATTGTTGAGTCTTCTTGGGTCTCTGTAGTGACTGTTAAGTGTCTGTGGGATGACATGAAACTTGTGTTTGGTTGAATTTTTGGGCAGATTATTTCTCATCATTTTTTCATTTTGATTGTCCTTGTACATTGGGCTGGGTGTCTTGTTTCTTGGTATCCTACTTGAGTTGTCTCTTTTTATACACAATAGAGTTTATCTATCAAGTTGTTCTTAAGTCCATGCATTTTCATTTTCCTTATATTGAAAATACAAAAATATTAGGTATTTTGCATTGCTTGACATTTTGATCTTTTGATTCTTTGTCATTAGCTTTGTGTATGTAAAGAAAGATTTCATTTTTACTTCAGAATTGCAGAGTTGAAATTGAAAATTGAATTTATTTTAAGAAGCAAATCATTCGTTGAAAATTGAAGTTAGGGCTTTGCATTCTATTCATATTTACTTTTCTTGCTGAGTCATAACATCATGAGTTTCACTACCATACCTTTTTGAGTAAGAATGATTATTAAAATTAATGCTATAATTTAAAATTGATTATTCATGATTTTGTTTTCTAGGGTACACAAACTAGCTTAGGATTTAGTTCCTTGGAATAGGATTTTGTGAGTAAACTTATCCAAGGAAATTAAATCAATATATGTGTCTGACAAAAGGAGTGGATAAATACATCGTATAATTGGTAATATCAGGAGGATCCTCTCACACCAGAGTCAATCATGAGGTCGTGTGAGGTTGGTTGAAGGGATATCCCCCTGATACCTTCTTAGCGTAAGCGATATTTCTGGGGATCTATTTGTATTTGGGGATCTTTCTGGTGCTCTTACCTCTGTGAGAGGTGATACTTTCAAGGTTTCGGGCTTTTCTACCCTGCCCATATGGTGGAATTGACTTACAACTGCTCGCCTATGCATCGATTATACATTGGTTTCTTAGTTTCTTGACTTAGGTGCCACATAGGTTACTTGTAGGGGTTATTCTGTAGCTACCATGGATCATATAAGGGTTGGACATCACACAACCTTTATGGAGGATTACCTCTTCAGGGGAACCTGACTGACTGGTTGTTAATCCCACAAGGGCCCTTATAAATAATTATGTTACCTCTGATATTTACAATGGAGTCTCAGGCCCCTCTTGGGAGAGACATACCTTCTTTAGGGAGGGAGGCCCCTTTCAACCACTTTACTCCATTTGTGTGCATGTTGGTCGTTTGATTTTTGGTGTTCTCTTGATTATTAGTAGGCCTTAGAGATTTTATATCGTGATTTGAGTTGTCATTATCATGGATAGTGGAGTTCCTTTGGCTCCTTCATTTGTCTCTACACCACCACATGATGTTCACTCATTTCATGGGGAAGAATCCATATGCTTTTCATAATGGTATGCCAAATTATGACACTTAGTCAATGTCTTGGGCCTCTAATCATTTTCCCATTGATATGTTGATTGTTCCTCCACTCTTTCCATCCTCTCCCTAGCCCACTTATATGAATCCTAGCATTGGATCCGGGGGCACCATGGACTTGTTTCCTACATATTCATTTGATATGAGTCATGCCCCTCAACCAACTCTCACTGTGGGAGGTTGGAACCTCAACTCTTATGGATCCAGTCCTAACTAAGCTTTTCTAGGAGACAATACTCAAATGGGTGCTTATTCTACTTATTACACTCCATCCATGTATCCTTCATCCACCATGTTGGTCTCCTTGAACACTTTTCCCATGGAGGGTCCACATGTATCCCCAGGTATTTCAAATGGGTAGAATCATTTTTATGGTTCGAGATACCCTCTTCACAGAACCCCTTCACATGGGGGAAACATATATCCTCACTTGAATAGTCCTTATCTTACTTCCATATCTTTGCAGAATTCAGTGATGATGCCCGTGAAAACGTCTTTTGATTAGTTAGGCAGAGGATACTACCTTTCTGGACAAGGACAGGGGGTAAACTAGGACCCTTCCTAGCCTGCAATGTTTCAAATCCAATCTTTCCTTGGAACTTGGTATCAAATGCCACAACTCACCACTAGTTCAGTCACTACTAGTCATACTGGAGCTCCATCACCAACCTCTACCAGTCATGTTGGAGATGGTTCGACAACCTCTGTAAGTCATTTTGACAGCCCACACCCAGTCGTTGCTAGTCATGCTAGGGGCATCACTATAGTTGCCTCGAGTCATATTAACGCCACATCTCCAACCTCTGTACATCATGTAGAAGATAAATCTCTCGCCTCTTCCAGTCATGTTGAGAGCATGTCACTAGCCATTGGAAATGTCGTTGGGGGCATCGAGAATCCTAGACGTCTCAGACATAAGCCTAAATTACTTTGCATGACTTGTGAAGGAGATCACCTTCCTCGTTTATGTCCAGCTATGGCTGGGATACAAAAAGAGTGGTTCTCACCTAAGGTCCCTTTGGGTTATGAGATGTCTGTAGTTTCCCCACACCCTGTTTCTTCTTTGATTGACACAACAAGAAATGTGTGTCTAATTTGTTTTTCCCTTAAATAAATTGAACAATAAATATTAATCTATTATCTCATAATTACTTGAAATAGTTAACTGAAATGGAAAATCAGTTAGCTATAGATTCGAGTTCAAAGGTTGACTGGTGGGACATGGAAGTCGAATTAGTTGTAACTAAGTGACTTGAAGTTGTAACATAGTTATAAGTGTAGTTATGTGAGTTGTGAAGTATTTTAACTCAGTTAAGTGAGTTAAGCTCAGTTGTACTAGTTGTAACTGAATGTTAGGGTCCTAACCCACACATAGGTAGAACAATATATTCAGATGTAATAAAGGTCAATATTAATAAGGCATTTCAATAAAATAGAATAAGGCGGATGTAAGAAGACCTAATAGAAGCTTCCACTTCTAGAAGGATCTTCCTTTAGATTCTTTTTTTTAGTATAAATAGGAGTCGAGGGTATGGGAACCCTAGATTGGATATTATTGTAATAGATCTCTTCTCAACTAGAAGTTTCCCCCTCGAAGAGGCCTCTGAACATTGCTTTTAGATTCAAAGTGCTATTTCTGTTGTTATTCTTATATCATTTCAATGTTATTGTGGTGAATGTTCTGGTTATATTGTTGTTATTCTGCCATTACTAGCATTTTATTTCAGTTCTGCATACATTTTATATCTGGTATATTACAAGTGGGATCAGAGCACTTTCCTCGGCAGAAAGTGTGGGTTAATTTTTTTTCAGGGTAGAGACGTATTCTGGTGTCTTTAAGCCACAAATATCTGTCGTTACGCACATAAAACCGCAGCTGAGGGATTCATACATGCATGAAATACAAGTGGTACTTAAGCGCACATTTGTTGGCCACCCTTGTAACCCCTGTTGGTACCCCTTCAAGTGGTAGCACATCAGACAACATATGTGTATGGATAGGCCTAGATTACCTGAAGCCCTCTTTAGATAAACCGATCGGTCGCCTGACTGCTATAGTGTCACCGAGAACAACACTCGGGAAGATACTCTCTAGTACCTGGATAGTCGGGTAGTATAGCTAAGGGTACGATATATCCTCCTTAGTTAGTGCCCTAAGATATTGGGTCGAGTACTACTATTGGACCCCACATGTATATCAGAGAGCTATAGCATAGGGAAAACCCTTGTCTATAGAACCCTTAAATGCCTAACCCTTGGGGGACAGAAACATAAACAAATTAAAACAGACAAGATCTATTACCATGCAACTGTGTTCGGGTTGCCAAGTAAATACACATTCCTCTCTGGTTAAGAATTTGGGCATTTCCTCTCTGCAGTATTCTTCAGACTGAAGTATAACTCCGTAAAAAAAAAAAAAAAAAAAAA
>ML785321.1:109696-125225 GCA_009831015.1 Picea engelmannii | reverse complement strand
TATCATTTTTTTGGCAAAATTTTTTTCTTACCCTACCCACCCCTTTTCATTTTCCTCATCCTCATGGCCCATACTCATAGCCAAGACTTGGAAGCTCACTTCAACACCTTGCAATCTGGTCTCATTGAGACCCAACAAGAAGTGAAACAACTCAGTGCCAATGTTGTCGCCATCAATACAACCATCTAGTCCTCAATGGGGGAAATCAAACAAGAACTCACCACCCAGCTTGAATTAGTATTTTCAACACTCTACACCAAACTACATATCCCTATCGATAACCCTTCCCCTTCCTCACCTCCACATACTGAAGGTGACCATTCCTCTCATTCCCATACCTTGCAGAACCATCACTTTCAAAGTGACCTATGCCTTCCTCAGGTGGATGTGACCAAATTTGATGGCTCGAACCCCACTGGTTGGGTAACCCAAATGGAACATTACTTCTCTTTATAAGGCATTATAGATGACTTGGCCAAACTCTGGTATGGTGTTCTCCATCTAGATCAAGAACATTGGAAATGATGGCAATGGAGAAAAACTTCTCGTCAAGGGTATATTGCTTGGACACACTTTGTGGCGGAGCTTTATGAATGCTTTGACATTGACACCAACCATTTGGGTCATTTGACAAAGCTGAAACAATTAGGAACAGTGGAAGACTTTATAGCTACCTTTGAGCACCTGGCTTTTAGAACAGAGGGCATGTCTAATGCCTTTTTCTGAGAGTGTTTTATTAGCGGCCTCAAGGATGAAATTCGGGCCCATGTCCTCATGGATCGGCCTGAGAGTTGGGTGGAGGCTACCAAAAGATATAAAGAAGCACAACAGGTTGTATCTTCTCAAAACCACAAACCCTCCTTTATCCCTCGCCCTAAACTAGTAAATCCCACTACTCCCTTTGCTCCACTAAAGATCCAAAAATTGACTAGGGATGAAATGGTTGAATGGAAAATCAAAGGCCTTTGTTATAACTGTGATCAAAAATATTTCCCAGGCCACAAGTGTAAAGAAAAAAATATTTTTATGTCCATCTCTAAGGATATTTTGGAAGAAGATGAAGAAACTCCCTCTGTGTCTGAGTCATCTGAATCCACTAACATAACCCCTCCCTCAAACCCTCTCTAAGTAGAACCGATCATTTACCTCAATGCTGTCACTGGCTTCTCCTCTCCCCAACCCTCAAGCTAATCGGTTACATCAAGCATCAGAAGGTCATCATTCTGGTTGATAGTGGCAACACCCATAATTTTATTCATCGCCACATTGCCCAAGAAACTCATTTCTACATCCATGCCGTCAATAATTTCCAAATCATGATTGCCAATGGTGGTTCCATGAAATGTGGAGGGCGTTGTGAAAATGTGTGTCTCCAAATTGGTGACTACCACCTGAAATCCCATATGTTTGCTATCGAAACGGGAGGTTGTGACATTGTGTTGGGTGTAGACTGGCTAAGGACTTTGGGTCCCATTCTCATGGATTTTAAAGACTTAACCATGCAATTTGACCAGGAGGGCCACCAATATAAGTTCCAAGGCATCACCACCGGTTCACCTGAGATCATTAGTTCCCATCACATGGAAAAGCTGCTCAAAAAGGGTTATTCTAGTGTTATCAACCAACTCCATGCCATATAAGAAATAAAGACACCCTCGGTACCACAAGACCTCCAAGCCATCCTTTCTAAACATCAATTGGTCTTTTCCACTCCCCAAGGCCTCCCTCCTTCCCGTGGTGTTCATGATCATTCCATTAGCCTTGTACCTGGAAGCCTTCCTGCCAATATTCGTCCGTATCGTCACCCCTTTTCCCAAAAAAATGAAATTGAGAAAATGGTCCAGGAACTCCTTAATGCATGAGTTATACGACCTAGTACGAGCCCCTACTCGTCTCATGTGGTCATGGTCCCAAAGAAAAAAGTTTCTTGGTGAATGTGTCCTAACTTCTATGCCCTCAATAAACTTACCATCAAAAATAAATTCCCCATTCTTTTCATTGATGACCTCCTGGATGAATTGAGTGGTGCCCAATTCTTCACTAAACTGGATCTTAGTTCGAGCTACCACTAGATACGTATTAAAGAGGCAGACATTCCCAAGATTTCCTTTAGAACTCATGAGGGCCACTATCAGTTTTTGTTCATGCCCTTTGGCTTCTGTAATGCCCCCTCCACCTTCCAAAGCCTCATGAATCATGTCTTCCATCTTTTTCTCTGTCATTTTTTCTTAGTTTTGTTTGATGATATCCTCATCTATAAAAAAACCTAGACAAACCATCTTGCTCATGTTGATTGAGTTCTCCATCTACTCTCTCAACACCAAATTTTCCTGAAACAATCTAAATGTTCTTTTGGCGCCTCAAAAGTTGAATACTTGGGTCATCTAGTTGGCAAATATGGCATCAAGGTGGATCCTAAAAATATTGAAGCTATGCACTATTGGCCTCACCCAAAGATTCTTAAGAGGTTGCATGGATTTATAGGTTCAATAGGGTATTATCGCAAGTTTGTTAAGAATTATGGGAAGATTGCAGCACCTCTCACTGCTCTCCTAAAAAAGAACTCTTTCACTTGGACTCCAGCCATTGCTCAAGCTTTTTAGACCTTGAAGATGGCCATGTGCACAACTCTAGTCCTCGCCCTTCCTGATTTCAAAAATACCTTTGTGTTGGAATGTGATGCCTCGGGGAAAGGAATTGGTGTTGTCCTTATGCAAGAGGGTCGACCTTTGGCCTTTACCAGCAAGTAACTATCTAAAATAAATCTGGGAAAATCCATCTATGAAAAGGAAATGTTGGCTATTCTGCATGTCGTGGATCTATGGCATCCTTATCTATTGGGGAAACATTTCCAAATTAAGATAGATCATCAAAGCCTCAAGTATTTTATGGAACAACGCATTTCCTCCCCAGAAAAACAAAAATGGGTGACTAAACTCTTTCGATATGATTATGAGATCATTTATAACAAAGAAAAAGACAATGTGGTTGTCGATGCACTTTCCTGAAAATATGAAGACGAACGATCCCTTTTTTCTCTTTCATTCATTGTACCAGATTGGCTCCAAGCCATTCGCCAGGAATGGCTACAAGATCCCAAAAGTTCATGGTTGATCCACCAATTGTAGTCCAAGGTTCCATCTTCCCCAGGGTACTCTAAGATCCTTGAGGAACTTTGATACAAAGGACATTTGTATTTAAGTAAACAATCAAAGATTAAATCCACGGTACTTTTTGAGCTTCATGCTACACCCACAACAAGGCACTCCGGGTTCACCAAAACCTATGACAGGGTCAATCGTTCTTTTTTCTGGGATGGAATGAAACAGGACATTCGTAATTTTGTAGCTGAATGTGATGTGTGTCAACGCAACAAGGGAGAAACAGTCAAATCATCGGGCACACTGCAACCGCTCCCGATTCCACCTGCTATTTGGAAGGATATCTCTATGGATTTTATTACCGGCTTACCCAAATCGGGAAATAAATCCTTCATCATGGTGGTTGTTGATCACCTTTCCAATTATGATCATTTCTACACCCTTCAACACCCATTTACAACATCCACGGTGGCTCAAATATTCATGGATCAGGTGTTCAAACTTCATGGCATGGCACACTCTATTGTTTTTTATCACGACCCAACTTTCACAAGCAATTTTTGGCAAGAACTGTTCAAGATACAAGGCATCAAATTGCATCTCAAAACAACTTATCATCCCCATACTGATGGCCAAACAGAAGTTGTCAACAAGTGTTTGGAAACATATTTGAGGTGTTTTGCCTCAGAAAAGAAAAATTAGTGGGCTCAATGGTTACCCCTAGCTGAATGGTGGTACAACACTTCATACCATACAACTACATGCATGACTCCTTTTGAAGCTGTATATGGACAGAATCCACCTTCTGTTCTCTCATACTTACCGGGTGCCTCGAAGTTCCAGGTAGTTGACCTAACACTTGCAGCTTGAGAGGCTATTCTCTGTACCCTCAAAGAAAATTTGGTCATGGCACAAAATCGCATGAAGAAACAAGCAGATCAAGGTCGCTCTGAACATCAATTTGCATAAGGGAATTGGGTGTTTCTTCGACTGCAACCTTACAAGCAAACTTCCCTCAAGGTCGAGCATTGTCAGAAGCTAGCACCCAAATTTTATGGTCCTTATACCATACTCAAGCGTGTGGGAAAAGTCACCTATCAATTAGCTTTTCCTAGCCATTCGAAGCTACATCCTGTTTTTCATGTTTCATGCTTAAAGAAGGTGATTGGAGCTAAGTGCCAAATTCAAACCAACCTTCCAGAGTTAGATGAAGAAGGATCCATTTGGCTACAACCAAAAGCAGTTTTGGACCATCGTGAGCGTCACCTACATTAGAGAACCATCAAGGAAGTTCTAGTCTAGTGGAAAGATACAACTCCAGCAGATGCCACTTGGGAACCAGCTACCATTCTGCATCAATTTCCTCATCTCAAGCCTTGAGGACAAGGTTGTTTTTAAGGGGGCAGACATGTTAGGGTCCTAACCCGCACATAGGTATAACAATATATTCATATGTAATAAAGGTCAATATTAATAATTCCTTTCAATAAAATAGAATAAGGCGGATGTAAGAAGACCTAATAGAAGCTTCTGCTTCTAGAAGGATCTTCCTCTAGATGCTTTTTTTTAGTATAAATAGGAGTCGAGGGTATGAGAACCCTAGCTTGGATATTATTGTAATAGAGCTCTTCTCAACTGGAGGTTTCCCCCACGAAGAGGCCCATGAACATTGCTTTCAGATTCAAAGTGCTATTTATGTTGTTATTCTTTTATCATTTCAGTGTTATTGTGGTGAATGTTCTAGTTATATTGTTGTTATTCTTCCATTACTAGCATTTTATTTCAGTTATGCATACATTTTATATCTGGTATATTACACTGAACTTACACTAGTGATATTTCAGTGAATTAATTATTAATTAATTCACAATCAATGATCTCACATGCAACTGAAGATTTACCACTGTTAACTACATGCATGTCAGATCCAGTGGAGACCCAGTTGAGATAACAGGTGAAAGGGATAGTTTGGATATCAGTTTTGATTTGAGTGAAGTGCACTCATGAAATCACACACAAAATGGATGTTCCCATGAGCAATGTGTAGCCTAGGAAAGAGTGATTCAAATTCATTTGCAGGTTTTCCATTAGCAAAGATTGCACAAAGGAGGAAGGTTGTCTGGAGGCAGAGAATTGGCACTTGTATTTGTTGATTTTTGTATGACAGTGTGAGACGATTGTATTTCACTGAGAGCTCTTGGATTAGAATTTTGTATGAGATTGTTTCATGATCCATGATATAAATAATATATGATAGTGGGTTTTTTAGATTTATGCTTTCCCGATAAAACATCTATGTTATGTGTGATTGATCTCTCTTCTTGATATTGCAATTGGCGATTGTGTTTTAAATTCTGCAAGAATATTAGTAGAAGCGATTTTGTATTTAACAGTGGCATATAATTTTTATATCAGGAGAATATAGGCAATACATAATTTGAATTAAAATATCTACATGGTATCAGAGCACGGAATATTGCAAAAGTTGAGTTTGTGATTGGATAGAATTCGAATTTGTAGAAAGACTTTTCTTGGTGCTACAACTGATTCAAGATCGAAATGGATTTCAATGGCTTGAGGTTAGAGTATGCACTCGATGGAAGCTCGAACTAAATTTCTTGGAAGGTTAGGATGGAGGCAGTACTCGAAGACAAGGGCTTGAATGAATTCATTGATAAAGATGTTCCTAAGCCAGATGTCATAGACGTTGCAAATCTTGATGCATGGAAAAAGAAAGTGGAAAAGGAAAGGAAGATTCTATTGGAGGGAGTACGGGACCACATTGTCTCAAGCCTCCATGGGAAAGTCAAACCATATGAAATGTGGAATACTTTGATGGTTCTATTCCAAAACAACAGCGGCCATAGGAAATTGGCGCTCAAAGATAAAATCAGGAAGATCAAGATGGAGAAGGGCGACTCCATTCCAAAATATCTTACGAAGTTTTTCCAATGTCGGGATGAGATGGGGAGTGTGGGAATAATAGTCGTTGATGATGATTTTGTGAGATTGGCTCTCCTAGAACTTCCCAAGAGTTGGCACATTTATCAAGACTCTGTCAATGGAAGGGAAAAATTGCCAGATTGGGAACGACTATGGTCAGATTTGGTGCAGGAGGAGTTCAAGCAAAACACAAGAGATGGATCTTCATCAAAGAATGATGATGAAGAGGGTTTTTCTTTGGCTTCCAAGGAAAGGAAATGTAAGGGGAAGAAATTCCATTCAAAATCTGAGTCTAAAGTCAAGAAGCTGGATTTGTCCAAAGTGAAGTGTTTTTACCGTCACGAAATGGGCATATCACTACTAACTGTTTGTAGAAGAGGAAGAACAAGAAGGTTGTTGGAGTTGCAGTTGGTGAGGCACTTGCCTCACAATTTTAACTTGACTTATCTTTGATCTCATGCATGGTATCAAGTGCATTGGAATCGGTGTGGTATTTGGATAGTGGCGTTTCCTTCCACATGACGGAGATACAGAGATTTTCAGTGACTTGGAGGAGAGAGATATCAAAATGCATATAGATATGGGCGACGATGGACAATACAATGCGAATGGAATTGGTACCATTACCTTTAAGAGGGAGTCAGGTAAACCATTTCAATTGAAATTTTTTATGCATGTTCCAGGTTTGAAGAAAAACCTGGTCTCAGTCTCAATGTTGGAGGATAGAGGCTATGACATTGTTTTCAGCGGTGGAAAATATTTTATGTGACATAAAACAATGGGTCAAGTCAATAGGATAGGGATTAGAGTTAAGAATATCTACAAGCTGGAGGTAGATGGCTGTGTTTCCATGATGGGCAAGGTAGAAAAAGTGGTGATACGGGATGAGGGTGAATTATGGCACAGGTGATTGGGCCATCTTCATCATGAAGCCTTGAAAATCATGCAACAAATATCTACTGGAATTCCAATGGGAAAACTTGCTCAGTTATATCAGTGCGAGGCTTGCACCATGGGGAAGTATGTAAAGTCCACCTTTCATGAAAATGAGAACCGTGCTTTGATGATCCTGGAGGGAATTCACACAGACGTGTGTGGAACATTCTCAGTTTCTTCAACAACAAAACATAAGTATTATGTTATTTTGTTGATGACTTTTCTCGTAAATGTTGGATCTTCTTCATGCAAAAGAAGGATCAAACATTATCAAAGTTCTATGAGTTTAAAGCATTCGTGGAGAAAGAGTCAGGGAAGTAAGTGAAGGCTCTAAGGAGCGATCATGGTGGAACATACATCTCTAAAGAATTCAAAGATTTCTGCAGCAAAGAAGGAATTTGAAGAGAACTCATAACGCCTCATAACCCACAAAAAAATGGGGTTGCGGAGAGGAAGAACAGAACGATCATGGGTGTAGCATGAGAGATGTTACATGATCATGGCCTACCAATGCATTTGTGGGAGGAAGAATGCAATACTTTGGTTTATGTGCAAAATTGTTGTCCTCATAGAGTACTTGGCATGAGTACACCTGAAGAAGATTTCACTCGTAAGAAACCTGATGCTTCTCATTTTAATATTTTTGGCTCATCTTTTTATGTGCATGTGACCAAGGATGCAAGAAAGAAGATGGAACCGACTGCTGAAGTTAGGATATTTGTGGGCTACACAGAAAAAACCCATAATTATCATGTGTATTTTCCTAACAGTAAGATCACTTTTATGTGACGGGATATAAAATTCGATGAGGGGAAAGCCATGCGGTTGTCGCTTGAGAAGGAGATACACTTGCATGTAGAGGAGGAACTGCTGGTTCCCAAAGATGAGTCTTGTTATCCCCGATATCTAGGGATAACTAGGATATTATGTCTCGAGGCCCACATGGTCCTAGACATGGAGTACCGAGAACAAGAGTGACTTGAGCATGGCCTTGGAGGGCCCATCTTTCTTCTTCTCAGCCAGACTTGTCCTGTCAGCAATAGCGGCTTCCATCACCATCGGCCCTGGATTGCATCGGAGAGGACACTTGCTCCATGAGGTAATTGGTCCAAGGTATCATGGTATGTGTCATATTTGATCGTTATAACCTTCGTATATATGCATTAGGTTCCTTTCATTTCTGATGACTGCTTGGATCTTACACTAATCCACTTGACCATTGTTGGGGTGATTGATTGGGTGACTTAGCAAGCTGATATTCATGGGTTTTGGTTAGCCACAAAAGGGGATTTGCAGATCCATCATCCGCTCCCACCATCTTATCATATTTACATCTTACACCCCGCTCATCCATCCCATTCCCCTAGTCTAGCCATTAGGATGACCTCTCAGGGTACACTTTGTCTTGTGGGAAGAAGGGGCTAAAGGCCTAGGAGGTAAAAGAAGCTGGTAAAAGATAAAAGCCATAGGAAATGAAACCTAGAGATGATTCACCCAGGGGATCCCCGAGAAGGCAATACAAATCCTCTCGATAAGAAACTAAGGGACCCTAAGAAAAATGATAAAATAAAAACAAGACCTAACCAAGAGGATGGGAGGTCTCATCACGAGCTGACCCATTATGTTCATAGGTATTTAGCAGTATGACATTGCCACTATCAGGTCACCAAGCCAGGGAAGTGACATTTGGTTGCATGGCCAAAGGAAAGGGGGTCTCATCACGAGCCAACCTTATCATTTCTGCAAAGATACCAGTGGGTAACGCTGTCAGCTCTGGCCACCAAGCCAAGGCATTTTCCTCTAGTCAGACCTTGTAGTAAAAAAGAAATAAAAAACAATAAAAGAAAAATGAAGGCAATAAAGGTCTTGGAAAAAATGCATCCA
The DNA here is from genome assembly GCA_009831015.1 of Picea engelmannii. Classification (NCBI taxonomy): domain Eukaryota; kingdom Viridiplantae; phylum Streptophyta; class Pinopsida; order Pinales; family Pinaceae; genus Picea; species Picea engelmannii. The sequence goes on along the minus strand of ML785321.1, from coordinate 116,361 downwards.
TGACAGGTACAACTCGCCTCCTACAAAGGCACCCACAGACAACACCTGCCCTTGGTTTTACTATGACTAGACATCCCTAAAAACCATATCACCTCATTAAACATGGCTTGAATAATATTTTGAGGAAACTTTCCATCTCTTGTGGGTATTAGCCCAATAGGTTGTTCTGTTGGTTTCCTTAGCTTTCTATAGTAGATCTATGTAATATCTTTGAGCTTTTAGATGATATGTTAGGGATTTCATGCATATATCTGATAACTTTAATGATGAAATGTGATTTACATTGCTATGATGTCTAGGACTAATGAGCCCATGGAGGGCGTAGTCTTTGATGTGCAGGACCATACCCGGTGGACAGGTACCAGAGGATCGATGCACATGGGGAGATGCTTAGATCGGACCTCCATGGGGCTGTAGAGCCCGTCAAATGGTTGCTGGGATGGAAGAGGCAGGACAATGTCTTGATGAGCCCTTGCATGAAGAAGACAGAAGGACGCCCTCACCAGGACACTTTGGCAGAGATCTACCTAGGGGGGATCACCCCCTGTAGATGGGATGATGGCTTTGATGGGCAAGATGCCACCCAGGACAGGCTAGATGTTTACTAGAACAGATGGTAGTGTGTTGGGCTTGTTTGGCACATGTGGCAGGTTGCAGGAGCCCCAAGGGGGCCAACATTTTTCCTTCTGGATGCTGATGATGCCCTAAAAGGGCCAACGTCTCCCTCAGAGGGGCCTGACGTCTCCCTTTTTAGCTCATTTTTGACATTTTTAGCATTTAATGTGACAAATAATGAAATATTGTTAAGTTAGCCTTGTCAGCTGTTTTTAATGACCTATTTTGTCAATTAAAGGTCATTTGGATGATATAAAAAGAGGACGTTGCCTCTCATTTTCACATAACATAACTTGCTCTCTATTGTGCGAGATACTTCTTAGCTTTTGTCTTGGTTATTTTTGGCTCTTGGAGTGAGGCGCTACTATTGGAGGGATTATATTTGGCATGCATATGGTGTTTTTATCATTGGAAGGTGTTACAACTAGGGTTTGATTTGGCTCTTCATTGATTTGTAAGTATATTTTGCATGCAAAAATTCTTGATTGAATGGTTGTAGGTAGAATATCTTACTTTTATGGTCACATTGTTACTATTTTGCTTAATCATTGAAACCCTAGGGAGCAAGCACACAAGTAGGTCATTGCTTCATGTCTCCATGATAAAAGCTTGATTATCCATTTGATTAAGAAGAACCTAGCCTTGCCATAGCTACACTAGTTCATCTTTTCCTTGAGTTAGCTTGAAACATAAATTGAAGAAAGAAGATGTCCTAGGCCTAATTTATTTTACACCTAGGGTTTGACTCTTAGGGTTTGAAAATCCTTGTCCCCAAGCAACACTTTTCAGCCATAGATTTATGTTTTATAGCTATCCGTTTTTGCCAAAGAGTCTGAAGGAAAGAGGGAGGAGAATGAGGCCTAGATTTAGCTACACCGGAATGAGCCTCCTCCCCTTAGGGTTTTGATTTGGTGGCCCTGCCATTGCAGAACCATCAAACCTAACTCTCCCGTCCTTAGGTTTAAATCCTTCCAAGCCTTCAAGCCTCTCTTCTTGACTCCATTAACCCAAGGCACTAGTCTAAACCTAAAACGTTGAGTCTTTGGTGTTCAAACACAATCTTTCAAACTTTCTTGAATTGAAACCCTAACTAACCCTAGCGTTTCTACTAACCCTAATTTGTTGATGACGTATTTCCCTATTTGAACTCTTGATTGGTCTAAAAGTTGCAGTTGACTCATCCATTTATAGATATATAAGTGTTGAGTAATTTCATTGGCTAAAAAAGCAAAACGTTCACTTTGTTGTCTAGCTAACCTAACCCTAACCCTAAGGTGACATCATACCGGTTTGAACTCTTGTTTGGCTTAAAACGTTGTGGTATTGTCACCCTTTGATAGGCTTTGAGTTGTTGATCATCTTCATAGGCTTAATTTGCAAAATGTCCTTCTCATTGTCTACCAAAACTAATATAGAAAAGCTTGACGTCACCCTTAATTGCATAGTGACGCAGCAACAATATTTATATATGAGCTTGTTTAATGCATTGTGATAAGTAAAGGATTGATATTAAACATTGAATGCCTTTATCATTTTGTATTATTGAAGAATTAATATTATATGTCATTGTCTTTATTTGCAATCATTGACTTCATCAATAATTACATTTATCATTGCTCATATGTATATGTTGAAGATAGTCATTAACTATTTGAAGTACTAACCACTGCAACACGTTTTAGTTTTATTTGCCTTGTCTCGCAAACAGGTGCCTTTCTCAGTGGAATACGTTTATCCTTGACTATCTCTCTTGGCAGTAATCTGTGAAAGGAAACCCTCATCTTGATCTTTTAGACCTTAAGACCTTTCAGAACCCCAGATTACTAGGGACGTCTCCCTAGGGATTAGCCACCCTGAATAGAAAGAGCTCCCCATTGAGGTGACAGTGGGTGGGGAAGCTCCTGTTACACCAGTTTGAGCCTTTCCTTCAAGCTACTTAAACCTTTCCTACAAACTGTGCGATAACATTTTGGCACCGTTGTTGGGGAACACTGAGTCTATTTTCCTCAACGACATACCTTTGGTAAGCCTTGTTTTAGAAACCTTTCTTGTGAGCTTACCTGGCGACTCCACTACCTTTTTCCCCTTTTTCTTTGGTAGTTTCAGGGAATCTATCTGGCGACTCCACAAACCAAAAGGAGGTTCAATAACCCTCCTCTAGCTTTCAGAAGGAAGCCTCCTGCTAATTCACCTGTTGTCAAGTCACTTTTTGGGAAAAGACTTCCTTTAAACATGTCTACCTCTCAGACCGGTACTACAAACCCTGTCAACAATCAGAGACAATGGTCATCTACCTTATTCAAACCATTAGACATGTCAGCCATACCTGGTTACCCTAGGAAAATTCCACCTAAGTATGAAAAGTGGTTGCCTAAGTTTACTGTCACTGATGCTACTAGTGCCAAAGAGCACATGAGTAGTTTCTGGGCATTTTTTCAGCTTCACCCGATTGTTGATGACGCTGAAGACTTGGTCATGAAACTCTTCTCTGCTACCCTTTATGATGCCGCAAGATGTTGGTATCTTAGCCTACCTGATGGAAGCATTAAAACCATGGATAAAATTGAAGAACTCTTCCTCAGAAGGTGGAGCATCAAAGAAGACCCAAACATGTTGCTTACCCGATTGTATGGGATTTCCAAACTTGAAAATGAATCCATAAGGGAGTTTCATACCAGATTTGAAGCTTCACTCCAGCGAATTCCCCCAAGCCATCAACCAAAAGATGATTATCTCATACACATTTATACTAGATCTTTTAATGGCCAGCTAGGGTATCTCCTCAGAGACAAAAATCCTCAATCCATTCAAGAAGCCCAAGAACTTGCTACAAAGATAGAGGGGAATATTTTGTCATCCAAGATTGAGCCTTTTGCCAACCCTAGGGGGAAGATAGATGTTAAGCAGAAGACAGTACACAACACTGAGCCTACTTTGGATCTGTGCACTAGTATTAGCAAGCTACAAGCTTCAGTAGATAGCATCATGAAGAATCAAGAGGAAATGATGAACCGAATTGTGAGACTTGAAAAGTCCAAGACCCAGGCACCTAGACCTCCTTTCAAAGGGCCATTTCAAAAGGGAAATCAAAATTACAAACCAAAGAATGAAAATGAAGTCCCAAATACTTTGGCCTCTACAAATCCTTTGGATGATAATCCCTGGTGTCTGGAGTGCAGTGAAGCACATTGGGAGAATGATTGTCCTTATAATGCTGACCAACAACAAGTAAATAGTTTTGATTGCTTTTTAGACTGCCCTCAAATAAACATCACCGATGAAGAACATCAACAAGCCTTGAAAGAAGCAGCACGAGCAGCAAGGTTAGAAATAATCAACAACTTGGATCAAGAATCACGAGAGAAACTAAAGAAGCAAGAAGTCCAAGTGTATAGGAGAAGGAACCCAAGCCAATCTACAAGTGATCAATCAAAATGTTCTGAAGTTCCTCCTCCTAAGAAGCCTAAAGCTGATAAGATTACTCTTGATTTTGACCTTGAAAGGACTTTGTCCAAAATGCATGTCAATGTTCCTCTAAAAGAAGCTATTAAAATCCCTTCCATTAAAGAACGCTTCAACAACTTCTTTTCAGGAACGGCTGAGCCTGTGGCCCCCCAATTATGTTGCAAGCAGATCATTTCAGGATCCACTACGGTGAAAATCCTCCTTTCTTCATGACTCTTGCAATGAATAATAAATATCTTAATAACTGCATGTTAGATATAGGTGTTGGTGCAAATATGATGTCTCTCAAAGTCATGCAGCAGATGGGCCTGAAGGTAACTAGACCCTATAGAAATGTTTGTGGATTTGAATCCAAGGCTATACCCACACATGGTGTAATTGAAAACATCGAAGTGCGACTAAAATAATTTCCTGAGAAAATAGTTTACATAGACATCATAGTTGTTGATGTCCCGGATGTGTGGGGAATGCTCATGTCTAGAAATTTTGGTGCAATGATAGGCGGGTCCCTTGAGATGGATCTCACTTTTCTACGTTTACCTTTAAAGGATGGGACAACTGGACGATTACTTAACGTGCCATTGACTGGAACTCATGTACATGATGTTGCCCCTTCTGAGAATGAAACACAAAAGGATGAGATATAAACTCTTCAAGAATACTCTCCGGAAGATATGCCTTTTACTTCAGAGGAAGACTTTGACCAGATTGAGTGGCCCAAGAAAGAAGAATATCAACAACTTCTAGACCAATTTCAAAATAAAGAAGTAGGGACGGTCAAAATACTGAAAAGGCCAAAGAATGAAGATGATGTTCATATACATCCGTTCCAACAAGAAAATTTTACTCCAGAAGCCCACCCACCTCCCTCAGTACAATACACAAGGGTTCTTCAAGTAAATGAGAAACGAAAAATTCGAAAATACAAGAAGGGAGAGTTAGTGTGGATGTGGAATACTCAGAAAGGAGAGCCTACTAATGCAAAGGAAAGTATACAATCATGGCTCGGACCTTTCGAGATCAGAATGGAATCAGTAGATGATTCTTATTACTTGTCCACCTTAGAAGGAAGAAGGCACCCATTACCCATCAGCGGACGCCTCCTCAAACCCCACCAGGGTGGTGGGACATGATTATACAGGTAAGTATGAGTAATTAATCACTTTTGTGTATTATACCGTATTGTTTGTTTCCTTTATATATATGCATCTTGTTTGTTTTCCTTTACTGCCTTATATGCACATTTACTATTTTGCGGGGTGGAAATACCACCCCACCTTTTGTCGTCGATGCTTTCTTGTCAAGTGTGAGCAGGTACACAGGTCTATGCTAGAGATTGTTGAGGTTCTCATGTGATCTACAGTTAGCACATGTCCCCGAGTTGGAGCCAGATGTTATCCTTGATATCTAGGGATAACTAGGAGATCATGTCTCGAGGCCCACATGGTCATAGACATGGAGTACCGAGAGCAGGAGTGACTTGAGAATGGCCTTGGAGGGCCCATCTTTATTCTTCTCAGCCAGACTTGTCCTATCAGCAGTAGCGACTTCCATCACCATCAGCCTGGGATTGCATCGGAGAGGACTCTTGCTCCATGAGGTAATTGGTCCAAGGTATCATGGTATGTGTCATATTTGATCGTTATAACCTTCTTATATATGCATTAGGTTTCTTTCATTTCTAATTACTTCTTGGATCTTACACTAATCCACTTGACCATTGTTGGGGTGATTGATTGGGTGACTTAGCAAGCTGATATTCATGGGTTTTGGTTAGCCACCAAAGGGGATTTGCAGAGCCATCGTCCGCTCCCACCATCTTATCATATTTACATCTTATACCCCGCTCATCCATCCCATTCCCCTAGTCTGGCCATTAGGATGACCTCTCAGGGTACACTTTGTCTTGTGGGAAGAAGGGGATAAAGGCCCAGGAGGTAAAAGTAGCTGGTAAAAGATAAAAGCCATAGGAAATGAAACCTAGAGATGCTTCACCCATGGGATCCCCGAGAAGGCAATAAAAAGCCTCTCGATAAGAAACTAAGGGACCCTAAGAAAAATGATAAAATAAAAACTAGACCTAACCAAGAGGATGGGAGGTCTCATCATGAGCCGACCCATTATGTTCATAGGTATTTAGCAGTATGACATTTCCACTATCTGGTCACCAAGCCAGGGCAGTGACCTTTGGTTGCATGGCCAAAGGAAAGGGGGTCTCATCACAAGCCAGCCTTATCATTTCTGTGAAGATACCAGTGGGTAACGCTGTCAGATATGGCCACCAAACCAAGGCAGTGCCCTCTGGTCAGACCTTGTAGTAAAAAAGAAAGAAAAAGAAATAAAAGAAAAATGAAGGAAATAAAGGGCTTGGAAAAAATGCATCCATGACGGGTACAACTCGCCTCCTACAAAGGCACCCACAGACAACACCTGCCCTTGGTTTTACTATGACTAGACATCCCTAAAAACCATATCACCTCATTAAACATGGCTTGAATAATCTTTTGAGGAAACTTTCCATATCTTGTGGGTATTAGCCCAATAGGTTGTTTTGTAGGTTTCCTTAGCTTTGTATAGTAGATCTG
>ML785321.1:71574-109646 GCA_009831015.1 Picea engelmannii | reverse complement strand
TCCCTAAAAACCATATCACCTCATTAAACATGGCTTGAATAATCTTTTGAGGAAACTTTCCATATCTTGTGGGTATTAGCCCAATAGGTTGTTTTGTAGGTTTCCTTAGCTTTGTATAGTAGATCTGTGTAATATCTTTGAGCTTTTAGATGATATGTTAGGGATTTCATGCATATATCTGATAACTTTAATGATGAAATGTGATTTACATTGCTATTATGTCTAGGACTAATGAGCCCATGGAGGGCATAGTCTTTGATGTGCAGGACCATACCTAGTGGACAGGTACCAGAGGATCGGTGCACATGGGGAGATGATTAGCTCAGACCTCCATGGGGCTGAAGAGCCCGTCAGATGGTTGCTGGGATGACAGAGGCAGGACAATGTCATGATGAGCCCTTGCATGAAGAAGACAGAAGGACGCCCTCACCAGGACACTTTGGCAGAGATCTACCTAGGGGGGATCACCCCCTGCAGATGGGATGATGGCTTTGATGGGCAGGACGCCACCCAGGACAGGCTAGACATTTTATGGAATAGATGGCAGTGTGTTGGGCTTGTTTGGCACATGTGGCAGGTTGCAGGAGCCCCAAGGGGTCCAACGTTTTGCCTTCTGGATGCTGATGATTCCCTAAAAGGGCCAACGTCTCCCTGAGAGGGGCCTGACGTCTCCCTTTTTAGCTCATTTTTGACATTTTTAGCATTTAATGTGACAAATAATGAAATATTGTTAAGTCAGCCTTGTCGGCTGTTTTTAATGACCTATTTTGTTAATTAAAGGTCATTTGGATGATATAAAGAGAGGACGTTGCCTCTCATTTTCACATAACATAACTTGCTCTCTATTGTGAGAGATACTTCTTAGCTTTTGTCTTGGTTATTTTTGGCTCTTGGAGTGAGGTGCTACTATTGGAGGGATTATATTTGGCATGCATATGGTGTTTTTATCATTGGAAGGTGTTACAACTAGGGTTTGATTTGGCTCTTCATTGATTTGTAAGTATATTTTAAATGAAACACTTCTTGATTGAATGGTTGTAGGTAGAATATCTTACTTCTATGGTCACGTTGTTACTATTTTGCTTAATCATTGAAACCCTAGGGAGCAAGCACACAAGTAGGTCATTGCTTCATGTCCCCATGATAAAATCTTGATTAGCCATTTGATTAAGAAGAACCTAGCCTAGCCATAGCTACACTAGTTCATCTTTTCCTTGAGTTAGCTTGAAACATAAATTGAAGAAAGAAGATGTCCTAGGCCTAATTTATTTTACACCTAGGGTTTGACTCTTAGGGTTTGAAAAGGCTTTTCCCCAAGCAACACTTTTCAGCCGTAGATTTATGTTTTATAGCTAGCCGTTTTTTCCAAAGAGTCTTAAGGAAAGAGGGAGGAGCATGAGGCCTAGCTTTAGCTACACCAGAATGAGCCTCCTCCCCTTAGGGTTTTGATTTGGTGGACCTGCCATTGCAGCACCATCAAACCTAACTCTCCCGTCCTTAGGTTTAAATCATTCCAAGCCTTCAAGCCTCTCTTCTTGACTCCATTAACCCAAGGCACTAGTCTAAACCTAAAACGTTGAGTCTTTGGTGTTCAAACACAATCTTTCAAACTTTCTTGAATTGAAACCCTAACTAACCCTAGTGTTTCTACTAACCCTAATTTGCTAATGATGTCTTGCCCTATTTGAACTCTTGTTTGGTCTAAAAGTTGTGGCTGACTCATCCATTGATAGACATATAAGTGTTGTGTAATTTCAGTGGCTAAAAAAGCAAAACGTTCACTTTGTTGTCTAGCTAACCTAACCCTAACCCTAAGGTGATGTCATACGTGTTTGAACTCTTGTTTGGCTTAAAACGTTGTGGTATTGTCACCCTTTGATAGGCTTTGAGTTGTTGATCATCTTCATAGGCTTAATTTGCAAAACGTCCTTCTCATTGTCTACCAAAACTAATATAGACAAGCTTGACGTCACCCTTAATTGCATAGTGACGCAACAACAATATTTATATATGAGCTTGTTTAATGCATTGTGATAAGTAAAGGATTGATATTAAACATTGAATGCCTTTATCATTTTGTATTATTGAAGAAGTAATATTATATGCCATTGTCTTTATTTGCAATCATTGACTTCGTCAATAATTACATTTATCATTGCTCATATGTATATGTTGAAGATAGTCATTAACAATTTGAAGTACTAACCACTACAACACGTTTTAATTTTATTTTCCTTGTCTCGCAAACAGGTGCCTTTCTCAATGGAATACCTTCATCCTTAACTATCTCTCTTGGAAGTAATCTATGAAAGGAAACCCTCATCTTGATCTTTTAGACCTTAAGACCTTTCAGAACCCCAGATTACTAGGGACGTCTCCCTAGGGATTAGTCACCCTGAATAGAAAGAGCTCCCCATCGAGGTGACAGTGGGTGGGGAAGATCCTGTTACGCCAGTTTGAGCCTTGCCTTCAAGCTACTTAAACCTTTCCTACAAATTGTGCGATAACAAGTCTCAAGATGTGGATCATCCACATGAGGAGGTTTATGGAGTGGAGGGAACCACTCATGTAGATCCATCCATCAGAAATGGTAGAAAGTGCAACACAGAAGATGATAGATAGAGACTAGATGTTGCACAGAATGTAGTAGCCCCTACTTCACAGTGCGGACAGAGACAGTCTCCTGGTCGATTTAGTGGATAGATGGCTCTCATGAGAAAATGTATTATGACTGAAACATCTTCCTTTCAGGAAGCAGTGCAGGATCCCACTTGGGTTGATGTAATGGTGGAGGAGTATGACTCCATTGTCAAAAACAGTGCATGGGAAATTGTCCCAAGACCGATCGACAAATCAGTGGTAGGTTCGAGATGGATCTACAAGGTAAAGAAAGCTTATGATGGGAGTGTGGAGAAATACAAGGCCAGGTTTGTGGTCTAGGGCTTCTCAAAGATTGAGGGGATAGATTATTATGAGACATTTGCACTTGTTACAAGGTACTCTTCCATAAGATCCATCTTTTCACTCTCAGCGTAGATGGGTTGGTGCATTCATCATATGGATGTAAAAACTATGATTCTCAATGGGATCATTGAGGAAGAAGTGTACATTGAGAAGCCATAAGGTTTTGAGACCTTTGAAAGGGAGTTGCATGTGTGCAGACTCAAGAGAGAATTGTATGGGTTGAAGAAAGCACCCCATGCTTGGTACACTCGGATAGACAGCTATTTCACCAGACTGGGCTTCACCAAAAGTGAAGCGGATGCAAACCTATACCAAATTGTAGTGGAGGGTAATATTTTAATCATTGTTCTTTATGTTGATGATTTAATATTGACTGGTGATGAGCAGTTGATACACTCATGCAAGGAGGACCTTTCAAAGGAGTTTGAGATGAAGGATTTGGGCCTTCTTCATTATTTCCTTGCATTGGAAATATCGCAATGAGATGGTGAACATTCTGTGTCTGAATTCAAGTATGCAAGGAGATATTGGGTAAGTTTCACATGGAAGGTTGCAAACCCATGGATACTCATCTTCTAGGAATTTGGAGGAAAGAGGATGCTACTTCTAGAGAGGTAATGGATGCTACTGTCTATGGATAGTTAGTGGGTTCACTAATGTATTTAGTGAACACAAGACTGGACATTTGCTATGCGGTTAACCAGTTGAGTTAAGCGATAGTTAAGCCTACCAAGCTCTTTTGGAAGGTGGGTAAACATGTCCTGAGATACCTGAGGGGAACGTCTGAGTATGGCTTATGGTACAGACAGACGAATGAGGTGAAGTTACATGGCTTCACGGATGCAGATTGGGCGGGAAACCGAACAGACAGAAAGAGCACATCAGGGGGGATATTTAGTATCCGATCTATAGTTGTTTTTTGGTACAACAGGAAACATATATTCATGGCACTTAGTTCAGTGGAAGTGGAATGAATGGCAGCGAGTCAATCTACATGTGAGGCTATCTAGATGAGAAAGATATTGGCTGGTTTGTTTGGTTCTCATTTAGATCCGACAATGATTCATTGTGATAATCAAAGTTGAATTAAACTCTCGATTAATCTTGTGTTTCATGATATATCTAAGCATATAGATATCTAGTATCATCATCTAAGAGATTGTGTGCAGCAGAAGATCATGTTTCTCCAGTACATTCCTACGAAAGATCAAGATGCAAACATTCGAACGAAAGTACTCACCAGGATAAAATTCGAATACCATATAGACAGGATTGGGGTGAAGGATAATCCCTTTCTTGTTAAGAGGGAGTGTTGAAAAGTCAACAAGAAATGTGTGTCTAATTTATTTTTCCCTTAAATAAATTGGACAATAAATATTAATCTATTATCTCATAATTACCTGAAATAGTTAACTAAAATGGAAAATCAGTTAGCTATAGGAAATTCAAGTTCAAAGATTGACTTTTGGGACATGGAATTCGATTTAGTTGTAACTAAGTGACTTGAAGTTGTAACAGAGTTATAAGTGTAGTTATGTGAGTTTTGAAGTAGTTTAACTCAGTTAAGTGAGTTAAGCTCAGTCGTACTAGTTGTAACTGAACTTACACTAGTGAGATTTCAGTGAATTAACTATTAATTAATTCACAATCAGTGATCTCACATGCAACTGAAAATTTACCACTGTTAACTAGTGGAGACCGAGTTGAGATAACAGGTGGAAGGGACAGTTTGGCTATCAGTTATGATTTGAGTGAAGTGCACTCATGTAATCACACACACAGTGGATGTGTCCATGAGAAATGTGCAGCCTAGGCAAGAGGGATTCGAGATTTGCAGGTTTTCCATTAGCAAGGATTGCGCAGAGGAGGCAGGCTGTATGGAGGCAGAGAATTGGCATTTGTATTTGCTGATTTTTGTATGACAGTGTGAGATGATTGTATTGTACTTAGAGCTCTTGGATTAGACTTTTGTATGATATTGTTTCATGATCCATGATATACATAATATATGATAGTGGGGGTTTTAGCTTTATTCTATATGATATACATAATATATGATAGTGGGGTTTTTAGCTTTATGCTTTCCCGGTAAAACATTTGTGTTATGTGAGATTGATCTCTCTTCTTGATATTGCAATTAGCGATCGTGTTTTAAATTCCGTAAGAATATTAGTAGAAGAGATTATGTATTTAATAGTGGCATATAATTGTTAGATCAGGAGAATCCAGGCAATACATAATTTGTATTAAAATTTCTACATAATGTTGTTGCAATCCTCTCTCGACCATACCCCCATTGTTGAGGGTGATATATCCCCTATCCCTATTGTCCTGCATCCTCTTCAACCTAGAATTGAAGAAGTGGTCATACCCGTGAAATCTTTGGTCAATCCAACTCTCCTTTTGGAGGGTGATGCATCATTCAACCATGTTTTTAGCATCGTTGATAATGATCCTTCTAAACACGAGAGATTTTTTCTCTCCCCGAGTAGTCTCCCTCCAAATCCTAAGGAATTTCCCTTCGATTAGGATGGTCTTGTGGGGTATCCAATGCCCCTGCCTATGTCCTTTCTAGTAAGAGACATTATTGGATATATCATGGAGATGATAACCTCCTCTAGCAATTTTTCCTCCTCGAATTGGAGAGCTTTGGATTTTCCCAAGCTTATGTCAGCTATTCATAAGATACTGACATTCCACAAAAGTCTAGCACGGGAACCTTGGCCTCCCCTGTGACTTACTACTTAGAAACTCCCAAGAAAGTTTGAGTTAAGATCTTTTCCGACTTGTCTAAAAAGAGAAAATATTGTCGAGTGATTTCTCCCTTTCACACTCGTTAAATTGGGCTTGAAAGGTTGTGATTCTCAGTTAATCTATTTTTCGACTCATTTTCAAAAAGAAAAAATATTGCCGAGTGAACTTGTCTCTTTCACGCTCGTAAATTGGATTTGAAAGGATGTATATTTGGTACAATTTTATCCCTTTTTCACACCAAGTAGACTAAATTTCATGAAAAAGGACATTTTTTGGCTTTAAGTTGTGGTTCTGTCTCATGCCCTCACTTGCAGTTTCGAGCCTATAGATGGTTCTCACTTTGCATTATAAACCGTTTTCCTGAGAAATTTTGCATCCTCAACCAAGCAGAGCCTTGTTTATATCCTTCACAATTTGACACCCTATACCCAGGAGGGAACATTCCCCTCAGTTTCCATATCCCACATGCATCTCCTTACATTGAGCATAGGTACATTCCACTGCTGGAACTAGTTTTGCTTTCTTGCAACACTCGTTTCCTCCTCTGTATCATAACATTCATTTGTCTATGAAAAAAAAAAAAGACAGGTAGGAAGGGATTATTATATTATATTAGTAGCAGTCGTGTCACCTTTGAACATAGCACAAAGTTATTGAGTCCATTTTTCATAATAATTTTGGGTTTAGCATGGCCTTATGAATTTGAGATCGTTCTACTCCCTACGAAGAATTTAATTGATGCCTCCTGCATCTCATGGTTTCATCATCGAGTCTATGTTGTTGGAGTCTTCCATACGTATCATGCTCTTTTTAAAACGAAGTCTATCAATCTCTGTCGGCCATTCCTCAGAAATCTTGACTTTGGATGTCAGCCATACCCTCAATTTGTCTCAGAATCACATGATACTGTAGTCCTATCATGCACCCTGGTCCTACTTTCATCATTGGTAGGTAACATTGAACCCAACAGTCGACATTTCATCATTGGTCGTTGACTGAGTGGTTTCCCTTGTGTCCGACGACAAGACATATATTCACACATTGGGATTCATCCAGTGTCTTGGATGCCATTAGCCTTATTGGTGGTGTCCTCTCCTTTGTCAATAATTTTCCTCATTGGCTGCTATTGAGAGGGTATTTTTTGTGTACCTTTCACTTGGCACACGTGAAAGATGCACAGGGTCATTGGTTCATGAACATGTTCTTCGTCTGATTTCATCCAAATCATGAAGCTACTACTTTGTTCCTCGTGATGAATGATGAGAGACACCTTAATTATCTCCTTTCAGTGGGTCTCCTTCCATCGAATTTAGGTCATCTATTCTTGAAATGAGACTTACAGTCTTATGAGTACCTTGAGGCTTGCAGTCATTAGTGGCAAGCTCTCTCGCCATAGAGAGATGGGAATACATCAATGTCTCATGATCGATGGATCCTTCAAGTGTTTGACCCCGAATCCTTTATTCACACTTGTAAGAATGTACTCGGTGCCTTTATACCTACTTTCATCATCAATAGGCTATATCACGTTTGTTAACGGTATACCTCAATGACTGGTAATGAAATGATGTTTCATTATGTTCGACCTCAACTCCTTTATTAACATGATGTAGACTTGCACCTTTGGCGGATTGTGTAGAAGACTTGAAGACATCAGTATGTGGTCCTAGCTTTCCTAAGTTGTTGCTTCCTTTTCATTAGACCAATAACTATATTACTTCAGTGACCATGGCATATCAGATTGTGCTCCATTGTATACATATATCTTCAGATTGATTTTGAGACTGGTTCTATTGGGCCTTGTTCATGACTATGACAACCTTTGGCATGTAACCACATTTGTATTTTCCTATTCATGGCCATGGATAGTTGTTTGGTATATTTTCACATGGATCTGTAGTGTAATTCTATTCACAGCCATGTATGCAAAATTTGTGTAGAATGTAATGAGCAACTAGTTTTTCCACCTGGTTCCCCATCACTCCACTTCTGGGTTTTTATAATGTATTTCTGACATTGCAGATAATCCTCTGACCTCATGCATTAGGGGGCATATATTATAGAAATATTTTCCCCACCATATGAAATCTTGCACAGAGGGCCTTTTTCCATTTCCCTATGCAAACGTTTCATCCCTTTTTGAAAATCCCAGAGCTAAAAAATATATTTTTTCCACATGTATGCACCTTTACTACTATACAACATGCATATATGTAGGTTGCACCACTAAAACCCGTGTACATCGGGATTTGTGCCCAAAAATGAAAAATGGTGTCAAGTTTTCATGTCACGACAGGAGATCTATGATCCTTGGCCTTCCATATACTGGAAACGTTCCAACTCGACCCTTCAGTTCCACTTGAAGGCTATAAATGGGCCAATTACAAGCTATGGAAAAGAGGAGAAAGAATTCAAATTTGAGAGCAAAGTTAATATGGAGATATTATTTACTTCATATTGATTTTGTATCCCTTTGTCCTTTAAGTCTGAACACAGTGTTCATCCCCCAAGCTCTTCCCTTATTGATTGAGAACTTCATTGTCTCTCTTCTATGAGCTTGCCTTTGGTGGACTATTGAAGTTTTGGAGGCCCAACTGGAAGGAACTTAGTTTCTTGGTTCTGAACCATGCCGACACATAAGTCTGTAACATTTTCACTTATGTTGATCATATATCAATAGAAATACTCTTTTCTCGTCCAATTGATATCTTGAAAATATTTGAATTATTATTCCATGGGTGTATTTGTCATGTTTATTAATGGATTATGCTATTGAATGTGCTAACATCATTTATTATCACCATATGCTTGCTTTGCTTGGTTGTTGAGGACTAGTTGTAGGTATATTTTTTTGGGCCAAGTGCTCAATGATGGACTTCATCGAACGTCTAGAAGAGGTAGGCCCTTTATCTTTTCTTGCTAACATATTTGTTTATATAGAATACTTGAGAATATAGTTGATTTCTGCAGTCATTTCCATTTATTGTGGTTTCCCCTAGCCATAGAGATATTTTCCTCGTAACAATGGGCTCTGATAGCATATTGTAATATCCCTCGGGCTTCCAAGCCCAGGAAGAGACACTACAATAATGCTTTGTTCAAGATGTGATACCAGATTGTAACATACCTAACCATCCCAGGGATGGGCATGCTACCATAAAGTAAAACTCTCTACTCTGTCCAAAATATCACACACACACACACACACACACACACACACACACATATATATAATGAAAATTTAAACAGACATAAACATTCTTCTACAATATAGATTAACAAGGAATTAACAATAAGCCTACACATGCAACATATACAAGAAATACTCATAATATTATAACACATGTGAAAGTTACACATCATACAATTAACATAGAATTGGTACTTATATTTTTATGAGAAGACCACTGACTGCGTGTAGACCTTCCATGAACCTCCCAACATTAGACCATGCTGCTCCCATCTATCAACAGTGGGTCACCCCTGATATGAGACTAAAATCCACCCAGGTTAAAAGAAATCCTAGGTTAGGCTAAGAAAAAAGAAATCTTCATAATGAAACAAGAGGGATTCCATCAAAGGAGCCTACTTATGCCTAGCGCTCACAAACTCTCATTCCCCACATGCTTGTCACATCCTAAGAATATACGCCTCCATTGTTCCATAGTCCATCGGCTACTGCAGTTCCCTTCTAGGGCTTCAGCAACAGGGTAGATCAAGAATTTTTATAGATTTGTATTTGTTGCTAGACTCCCTCTAGGAGAAATCACTTCCCTAGAAACTGATCACCTAGAGAGAGTTTCTCGTAGGCCTGACAACCTGCTTATTCAACCCACAAGACTAAAAAACTGTCTCTTAAAACCACAGGCCTGACAACCTGCTTCTTCTTTCCAACTCTTAAGTCAACCAGGTAACCAAAGTAGAAAAATCGGGTAAGTGTTGGCCCTCGACCAAGTTTTGAGGAAACCTTGGTCAAGTTTGGACCACTTTTTGGACTTCTACACATTGATTAAGGAAGGAGCACCTTCCTTTTTGGACATCAAAGTATAAATAAGTAAGAACGTATGGTAGAAGTAGAGAGTGAAGTCTTAGTAGCTAAGTGAAAGTAGTCTTGAGTTTCTTTGTGTAATAGAATGTATATGTGCTAAGGCTCTGTGCTCAATAGAGAATTTCGCTCTATGCCTTGACCCAGTTTTAGAAGGAGGATCTGGTGCTCAGTGCGCAGATCTCTTGTCCTATGCGAAGTTCGGTTCTATGGCTTAGTGGACAAGAGAAAATGAATGTAAGATATGGATGAATAATAAGAAGACGAAACGGTTGGTGGACATAGCACCACACTGGGGTGAACCACGTATATCTTATGTCATTGGTTTGCTTTGTGCTATGTTTTTTATGCTATGAATCTGCTTAGTGCTTTGGTTATTATGTATGATAGATAGACCTGTTGATGCTTAGTGCTTTATTCATGTTAAAGATAAAGGAATGCTAGATCTAACTCAATGATATGTGCTAAGTGGTTGAAGTGCTTAATCTTTATTGTTACTGCGTCGATCTGTCTCTAGGGCTTGTTTTGTGATGTTAATAAAGCTAATAAACTAATGTATATCATCTTCTAAGTGTTACTAGAATACTCTGCAAAGTGTTGATATCACAGATCTGTGTCCCGGCTTGGTTACAGACACATGTGTCCTGTAACCCCCTGTTTTCCTTCCTCGAGTGATACCTCACTTGCTTCGCAGGTGTTGCCAAAAGGGCTAGTAGTTGGGGTTTTGTTGGTGCGTTGTTGAGCGTTGAACCTTGGGTCTACCCCTATGCCAACAAATGGTTCCATTGTCGGGACCAGAAACTATGATTGTTGGGAACTGAAGTAAAGAAAAGAGAAGTTCTATGCATAGATATTTTGTTGAAGTGCACAATACTCTACTTGACTTGAGAAGTTTTGTGCTAAGAAAGAAATTTGATGTGAAGAAAAGAGGAAAGATCTTAAAATAGGTAAATCTTTGTGCTTTGATAAGAGTAAGATAAGTGAATTTGTTTTTCGAAAGCATGAATTTAAGTATGTTTAATAGATTTTGTCCTAATCTGAAGGCTAGGGTGCACTTTCAAGAAAGATTCGATTTGAGTAAATTTAATAAAAATGAAGAAAGATATGTTATTCCTATGCATAGAAATAATTTTTGGACTAATAAGTGGATGCAGGAACCTAGAAAGAATTTTTGCAGATTGCAGGTCCAACACTGTGATTCTAGTACAAAGTACATAAGAGGTTGGGGAACATTTAAAAGAAAAAGAGGATTGACATTGTGTTACAACTATAGAAGATCGGGACATCTTGCTAAGGAATACCCTGGCGCGGGTCCTATTTGACTTTGTTGTAAGATTATTGGTCATGAGGTTGAAGATTGTCCAAGGATGATTACTAAAGTTGAAAGGATTAACAAGAGACAAAAAAACTATGAAGGAAGTCAAGAGACTAAGGGAATGTTAGAGAATCATAAAGAGAAATAATTAGAGAAATCTCAGAATACGTTATTATAGTTGAAAGAAACAATGGATTTTCATAAAGATGTCAGTTTACCAAAGATACTGAAAGTAAAATAGCGCATAAGTGCAAGAATAGAAGACTTCAACATAGACTGTGTCTTGTATGAAGAAACACAAGTAAATACTATGACAGAAGACACTTGGGAAATTTTGGGAAAGAATACTATAATACCTTCATTGGGAAGGATAGGCTTGTTTAAAGGAAATATGATAACCCTATGTGGAAGAGTTACTAATGTACCTATTATTATTCATGAAACATCGACTGAAGAAGAATTTGAATTCATTAAGTTTTTTGGGAACAATTCGCCTTTCCCAATTTTTCTAGGAAAGACTTGGATTGAGAATGATCAATTTAGAAGGAAAGTAGAGGAAGAAGCTACTAGAAAAGAAAAAGCAAGAACTAAGGGATTTCATAGCTAGAAAAATAGATCGACTAATAGAAGAACGAGAGGATAAGTTGAAGCAGCAGAACCAACTAACAATGCAGGAGGGATAGAAGGCAAGAGAATTAGTTGTCAAGGTTGAAAGAATGCAAGAAGGCTTGAAGACCCTATCTATGCAAGAAAGAAGTATATCCACCCAGAAAGTATTAATATAAGGGTGTTGGTTGTGGAGCCTAATTATCTTCCTGATTCAGAGGTCCTTTCTTTCAACCGTGTTTATACCCCATGAAGACTATACACCCCAGAAGTATGTACACTCTTCCACGCGGGGGAATGCAGAGGGGGGGAACCCCCTCTGCGGGGTCCAGGTTGGCTACCCCCCCGACTGGGGGGTTTGGGGGTGAAGCCCCCGAAGGAAAAATTGCCTTGTAAATGTATATTGTAATTTCATTGTAAATATGGACCATTCATTATAAGGTCGCAAATCTAACGGTAGAAATTATGTTAGGGTTTTTTGCCCTAGAAGGAAACCCTCTGTTATGAGGGAAATGTATTGTGGTTATGCATTATGGCGAGTATTCTATTCTAAGAGAGGATACAGTGAGAGAAATAAGAGGAAGTTACAACAGGTTTTGTTGTAGGTTGTATCCCTTCATTCATTGGATAATAATAAAGGAAGGACCTGACAATTTCTCTAGTGGACATAGCCCACACTGGGTGAACCACATAAATCTGTGTCTCTATTGTATTGTGTATCTTTTGTGTTTTTTTTCCACATTTGCTTTATTTTATTTCTCCGTGGTCCTTTTTCTCTAACAAAGGGATATGAACTTCAGACCCTTTGATGGAACATCACCAGTGTGAAGTCACTATGTCAGGAGAAGATAAGAATAAAAATGGAAATAGGATTCCAGAAATAGTTAGAGAGACTCAGATCACAGGAAAGAAGGCAAGGAAGATAAATAAGAAGAAAGCCAAGTTGGAAAAACTGCAAGAAGCTACAAAGAACAGATGGAAAACATCACAGATTGGAACCTTGCAGGAGGCAGGTTCACAAGATTTGAACCTTGGTGGAACAACAGGACCACGTAGAATGGGAATTCTCCCTGGTGAAGCTATATGACCATTAGAGGCACCCCAACCATTAGAACAATTCTCTGGAATGGTTAGAAAACACATTTATGGGCTGATGGACAACTTTTGGATGTTGTGACCGCGCCATAATAGACAGATTCACATTAATGGAAGCATTCCTGGCCATTACAAGAATATGTTACAACGAATATGTTATGACGCCCTCTTATTTAACTCATCGGTCACTGCATTGGAGCCAATCTTTTCCACCCATGATTAACTGAGCTAACAGAGAATTGTCTAAGTGTTGAGTTGTTTTATTTGAAATAAGACCTCGTCGTCTACTTGTCTACCCCGCCTGTTTGTTCGTCTACCCCAACATGTCTATTTAAAAGTGAGAATGTCAAGTGAACCTAGTGAATTAGATAAGTCTTTCGAGGAGGTCCTCAAGAAACTAATGGCTAATAAACCGACATCTTAAGGTGTCCAAGTGTCGTCGACTAGGGGACTGTAGGCTTCCCCTTCGATTGGACGTCGTTCTGGTCGTGTTAACCCCGCAACTGAGCAACGAAGTAAGCATTGCAACGATCTAGCTAATGCGAAGAAAATCCTGTTAATCTTACCAAAGTATATCCCACCTTTGGTTGGTGTTGTTACCCATGAAAACATTCCCCGATACTATGAGTACACCCTATTCACCGCATACATTTCGAAAGGAATACACATAGTTGGAAGTCAGATGGGACAGATCCCTGTATTAAAGAACAATGACTTCAATCTAGGAGACATGAATAACTATGCTATGCTATCGTCCCACCGCTACTTGACAAAGTTGACTGGAAATAAGCCTCGCCTCATCTCCCATCCATGGATTAAGAGACTCGCGTATTCCATCATGCTAAATGTGATGACGTTTCACCATTTTGGCTGCCAACAGAAGGTTAATTCTTGTGTTAAAATCCTCTTTTCATGATACCATGGAGGATACATGTGGCTCGACCGGAGGATTATTGTGCATCTGGCGTTGATCCACCAGATTACAGGATTAATCATGAAGGGACCTAACCCAAAACAGTTTTATCTAGGGAAGGCCTCAGACTGCTCCATGGCACAATGCATCAAGGAAGCATACAAATAAGTATATAAAGGAAATCGAGGTTACAAGGTAGCCTCTATACAGGATGGCGTAGTGCGCCTCGCCTTCCAATTCATAGCTGGCAAGCTTGTAATAAAGAACCACCCCACACAGGTCACCGGGTTCATGGTGGACCTCACAAAAAAATGTGTGGAGGGCATGCAGATGAACTAGGCGAGCTACCTCATCAATGAACTTGAGAAAGATTTCCGTGAAGCCCAAGATTTGGGATACAAATTCCACTACATTTGACTAATCATTTTGATTGCATTTGTCTCTTAGAAAATTCCTGAAGAAGCCACATTTCTAGAGATCGAACCCTCAGAGCCGTTGGCCTCTAGGTTTTCAACATTGTGGAACACCAACGGGATGATGAAGTAGTGGCAGTCCAATGTAGTATTTCATGCATATTATCAGCAATCGAAGGTTTCCATCGAGTCATTTTCGTGCATGAAACCGCGCACCCTGCACCAGTATAGATCGATAACAATGTTTCATGCATATCCACATTTCATCTACATCACTGCGTGTCGAGATGAGAACAAGGAAGAGTTACAATCGTACAACAAGATAACAAACACAGGCATGGAGTAGATTACAAAGGAGTGGCTGGAGGAATTTCTAGTACCTGTCGCTGATGCAGAACTCTCTGACACAGAGATTATAGGAAGCCCCATGGTAACCCAAGTTTACCATGTCAGACAGTCCAATGGGATGAAGAAGAAGAAGAAGAAGAAGGAAGAAATCCAGGATATAGAGACCGATGAGGAGGACAAATCCTCTGAAGAAAACGGTTCTAGATCGCTCGGAGGAGGAGGAGACGATCTAGATGGAAAAGGAGGAGGGGATGAAGGAGAAAATAAAGGAGAAGTTGAGTCTACACCACCTCAAGATCCCCCTACTGAAACAGTAACACCACATAAGAAGAATGTGTCTTCAAAGAAACCTTCAACAAGGAAGAAGATGTGCACTAATAAGCCCCAGTTGAAGGCCACGCTCATGGAGGATGATATCAATCTAGTCCGTGGAGCTATGGAAGATATTTTTGAGGACATATGGCAGAGATATGGAGAAAGGCAGGAGGATATGTATGGAAGGATTGAGAAGGAACTAAAATAATTACAACAAGTTGTTTGTGAAGTACCTACTGCATATTCCTCATCGTAGATTACAGAATTGGGGGATGAGCCAGCCCAACTAAAAATACTTGCAGATGCGACAAAGGCTTGACTTTAGAGAGTCCAAGAAGAGAAGGATAAGGCTACAAAAACCTTGAAACAAGAGAAATATGAAGCCTTAGAACAATTACAAGTAGTGTGGTACAGTCTAACTGCTTATGAAAATGAGAAAGAAGAGTTTCAGGCAATGGTCCAGGAGGAAAAATTCCAGCTACAGAGAGAAAAGGAGAAGTTGCTCATAGATTGGGCCACGATTAAGGAGATGTGAGAAAATCATGTCACTTTGTGACAAGCTTGGCATAGGAGGAACAAGATTTTGTCGAGGCTCAAGTAGTGAAGCTCGCTGAGACCATCCAGCAGCTTCAAGTGAAGATAATAGAATTGGAGGCCCAAGCAGTACTGAGCACTCTACAGGAGGTGTGCGACCAGAGGGAGGAGACCACTAAGAAAAAACTAACAAGGATAAGAAGCCTCACCTCAGAATGCAAACAGTTGAGCGATAAAAGTGCGCAGACATAGGAACACCTCGCAGAAGATCCAGAGCTAAGGAAGCTGGAAGCACAGTTACAGGAGGCTCAACAACAGGCATTGTCAGTATAGGCATAGATGAAGCTACTCACCATAGTTGAAATAATGAAGAGGTCCTAGGAGTATTGCGTAGTAAAACAAGATCACTACCTGCCAGGGAAAGGTCATGGAAGTCGCACAGAAGCTACAACCTATGCAGGATGAAGCCTACAAGGTGTTCGAATAAATTAAGGGACAAGGCTCGCAACTAGACCAAGTGGTTGCAATAGTGGAACAATGCCTGGAAGGGCCTATTACAGAGAAGACGATCCAGGAGCTCATTGAGCAGGAGGCTCAGGACAATCAGTAAGTTGAGGAATCTCAAGTTAATCTCGATCCCTTTGAAGCAGAATTGAATAGACCTAAGTGACTCGGGACGAGTCACAGGTGAGTGTTAGGGGCATATTTTCTCTCAACCAAGTTTTGGGGAAACCTTGGCCAGGTTTGGACCACTTTTTGGACTTTGACATATTGATTGAGGAAGGAGCACCCAGGCGGGGCCGAGATCATGGATCTCACTTATTTTGCGAGCTATGTGGACCCAGTAAGGGGATCCCTAGGGTTTTTGTAATGAGTTATGGGATGTTGTCCCATGGGTTCTCCCATGTTTAGGCCTTTTTGTAAGGGTATGTAAAAGTATAAATAAGTAAGAATGTATGGTAGAAGTAGAGAGTGAAGTCTTAGTAGCTAAGTGCAATTAGTTTTGATTTTATTTTTGCAACATAATGTATATGTGTTAAGGATCTGTTCTCAATAAAGAAGTTGGCTCTGTGCCTTGACCTAGTTTTGGAAGGAGGATCTGGTTCTCAGTGCA
This sequence comes from Picea engelmannii, assembly GCA_009831015.1. Taxonomy (NCBI): domain Eukaryota; kingdom Viridiplantae; phylum Streptophyta; class Pinopsida; order Pinales; family Pinaceae; genus Picea; species Picea engelmannii. Next base: position 93,230 of record ML785321.1, on the reverse strand, counting down.
CAGATCTCTTGTCCTATGCGAAGTTTAGTTATGTGGCTTAGTGCATAGGAGAAATTGAATGTAATATATGGACGGATAATAAGAAGATGAAGCAGTTGGTGGACGTAGCCCCACACTGGCGTGAACCACACATATCTTGTATCATTGGTTTGTTTTATGCTATGTTGTTTATGCTATGAATCTGCTCAGTGCTTTGGTTATTATGTATGATAGATGGATCTATTGATGCTTAGTGTTTTATTCATGTTAAAGATAAAGGAATGTTAGATCTAACTCAGTGCTATGTGCTAAGTGTTTGAAGTGCTTAATCTTTATTATTACTGCATTGATCTATCTCTAGGGATTGTTCTACGATGTTAATAAAGCTAATAAACTAATGCATATCATCTTCTAAGTGTGACTAGAATACTCTGCAAAGTGTTGATATCACAATATGTGTCCCATCTTGGTTACAGAAACCTGCATCCTGTAACCCTCCCTATTCCTACCTCGGGTGAGACATCGTCTGCTTCTCTAAAAGGGCCGGTAGTCGAGGTTTTGTTGGTGCGTTGTTAAGTGTTGAACCCTGGGTCTGCCCCTGTGCCAACAATAAGGCAAGGGATGACTCAACAAATTACAAAGGTCCACGATGTCAGAGGGTTCAACAATGGAGGAAATGGATAAATGCGTACCTTCCTAGTGCGTGAGTGAATCGGGAAATGGATGGCCAGAATGGTCAGAATGGTGAGAGTAGAACTCCTGAGGAAAAATGGCAAGAATGTTGGAGAACCCCCACAATGATGGATTTCCCCCCATAAAACTGCATGCGCCCAAGTTGACACATGGCTCTCTTGGGAGTGCATCCCTCTCCACTTGGAGTTCATTCCTCTCCCAAAGTAACTTAGGATAACAGGGTTTATTTCCCAAACTTTAGTAATTTAAGGAAATACATTATAATATTCCCTTGGGTTAAGCCCTCAAGTTTAGTCCCTTTTTCATATCCTCTCATCCCCCTTCCATTTCCCTTCCTAGTGGACCTTAGTCCCCCATAACTCTTTCTTAGTGGTTTGTCTACAAGCAACAATGTATTTTTATTAATGATCCGCACAATTACATATACAGAATCAGGCTCACTGGCCTTAGCATCTAGGCTCTTTGGCCTAATAAACACAAAAACCTTATAGATTATAATAATTGTCTCACCATCCTATCAACTTTATTAAACATCATTACAATTCAGCAGGGGCTAGGCCTTGGGGTAATACACTAACCTTAACCACATAATTTATTGGATTGTGATCCAGGTAGAAAACATAGGGGATTTCTGGGTGGAACCAGTACACATCCTGAACCGAAAAACAAAGTGATCAAGAACAAATACATAGGGTTGGTAAAGGTTCAATGGACCTGATACAGTCCTAAATATGCTACATAGTATCTTGAGGAAAAACATGCAGGAATAATACCCACAATTTTTTGTCAATTTGGAAGAAAATAGAAGCTGAAAAATACAGGACTCCATTTTTGGACAGCTAGAGGTCTAAAACCTCATCTCAGAATTATTGGTTAGTGCTAGTAGCCCTAAAAAAATAATGGTGCAGCCCGATGTATTGAAGGTAGTGGAGGTTTTGCATTCCTTGGGTCACCAGGTTGAAAAGAACAAGAGATTTGGTTTGGACTATTGTTGGATTGTAAAAATTTGCATAAATTTGGTTTTTTTTTTTATGAATATTGTTATGTAAAATTGTATATGTATTCAACATGGCATTGTGCATCAAGGAAAATGTAAAATTGTAAGGGAGGGGGAATGTAACATCCCCACTATAATCCCCAGTTTATTTAGTTCATAATGTAGACATAAAAGTGGCTTTGGCCAAGCACTATAAATGTGAAATGTAATTCTGAATTGTAAATGAATATAATGTAATTCTAGTTGTTGGGAATGGACAGAGATGGGGGATGATTAANNGGATTCCTAGATAGATTTCAATAAGGGTCGAGAGAGGAAATAATTTATGAGTGTTAATTGAAACCCACATTTTTGAATTTTATTATCATTTGGGGAAAACTTCTAATTTATGGTTGAGTGTATGAGAGCCCAATCATTGAATATTCGTCATAGGGTGGGTGTGAGAGTCACATCCCATAGTTATTGGAAAGCATGGGGAAGAATCAATCAACATTTAAAAGAGTGAGCAATCAATGGTCTTGGTAAAAGAGATGAAATTCATATGGGTAGTAATAGACAGTTTTGGATAGGGAGGAGAGATATGAACAATAAGAGGAAATAGGGAAGAAGATATTGGGGATCTGGAATAACAAGGTTGTGTGAATTTGGGAGAATACAAGAGATTTTTTGGAGTGTTTTGGAGCTATAAATTGAAGAGCCAGGTTGCCAAGCCTAAAGAGTGAACTACTCAGTAAGTTGCATTGTATTAGCAAGTGTTTTATTGTTTCTTTTTCTAGTGTTTTTCTTAGTAGTGAGTTCCCTTGAGTTCATATCTGAGATATTCCTAGCTACCTATGCCAAAGAGACTCTGATAAATGAATGGGATTCCCTATAGACTAAGAGTAGTGATGGGGTGAATTCCTTGGGTTAGGTAGGTCAAGAGGAAGAGAGCTACAGGAAATTCAGGATAGTTGTAGGAGAGAACCAGTGGGTTGCATGATATTGACTTGTGAGGGGACTATGAGAGTCACCCTTATTTTGTGGATTCCTATCCCTAGCTCAGGGGTGAATTGTTGTTGATATTTGGAACAAGAATCCTATAGTTGGGTGGAACGTCATTCCCAAGAAGCTGGTTTCATAACCATTTTATAAGATAAGTGTTTATCCATTTTTGTTGAGGTATTCCATGAATGTAATTTCTATGCATTTACTTTGTTTATGATAATGGTTTCATATGGTGTTATATTTTTTTATCAGTTTCATTTACGCTTGTTTAGAATGTTGTAGTTGCATTTAATTATGGGTATCAGAAATATGGTTGTAAATGTGAATAAATAAAGACTGATAAGGTACAACAAATAGATTAGAAAGAAGAAATTTTGTTTTATGTGTTATTCTGTAGGTAATGTTCCCGGGTTCAGTTGGGGAATGTTACACTATATTTCCAAAATTATAACCATCCAAAAATTGAAATGTTTACTAGAGGTAATCTGATATGTCTCCTAAGTAACCATGACATTTGTTTATCTGAGGGATCACAGAAAATAAGTTATAGTGAAAATTCCAATATGACTTGCTTGAAGCAACAAAACCCTAGGATCAATGCTCTTGATACCAAATGTTATGAACCAACTCCTTGAAAATGAAAAAAATCAATTAATAATAGTCCACTTTGATGGGGGAACCTCCTTCACAATATATTCAATACAAAAGATGATATTTTATGAGATAAAATAATCCTAAGACTAAGTCTCTTTGGTATATATAAAGGAGACCGAGGGTACAATTATAATGAAAGGGTGCAATGAAGGGTTCTATCCTACATACACATATAACACTAGAAATCTAATAATTTGATATTTAGGCATTAATAAGGGGTTTTATACATAACATGGGGTTTTGTCTAGGGATTAACATGCTTTTGAACTATCTTTGATATTTTAAGAATCACAAATATTGTATAAAAGGAGATCTCTTGTTCTTATATATATATATATATATATATATATATANAGAGAGAGAGAGAGAGAGAGAGAGAGAGAGAGAGAGAGAGAGATTTCATTTTATAATCAAACTATTGTTGTTTTAATTAAAGTTATTTGAGATTGGATGATATGTCATATTACATGTCTATGTTAATTTAATTTAATTTAACTATTGCTACATTACCACCAACACCCTGTTCTAAGGAGGAAGGGATCACTCCACATGGGACAAGTGTTTTATATATAGTTTTGTAGGACTACATTTATTTGACAGACTGTATTTATTTCAGGTTGCATTTCTATAGGATTACAACTAGCATTATTTTTTCTTCCATAAACTATATTTATTCATGTAGGATCACAACTATTTTGATAAGTTATATTAATTTATGTAAGGTTTCATTTCATTTATGAATTATATTTGTGTATGTAGGATCACACTCAATTTAATAAAATATATTCATTTTTGAAGGACTGTATTCACTTCAACAAATCACATTTATTTATGTGGATTATCGACAATGATCACAGTTGGAAATAAACAATACTTGCACTTTACTTTCCTATCAATTTATTTTCCTACACTTTACTTTCTTGTCAATCTACTTTTCTATCAGTTTACTTTCATATACTTTACTTTTCTTTCAAATATGGTGTGATTTTTTGTTTTCTCTGCTACTATTGGTGTGATTGTTTCCTTTCCTTTCCAATGCTAGTGATATTGTTTAAGCCGAGATGTCAACGCTTTCTTGACTTTATAATTCCTAGAAATTACATGCAAGTGTGATTGTTGAAACTACAATTGCACATTATTCAAACCAGTAAAATAAGGAAGTGTGTCCTGCATACACATTGCACGATAACTTGCAAGTAATCTAGAACCCCAGGTTGACAAAATTAGTGCACATACTATTTACTTTCCTTGCTATAAAATAGAAAGGTAATTAAAAATCCCATCATTTTGGCATTTTTGTCTGGGATTTTTCAAAGGCACCCTACTACTCCTACACTAGTTTTAGATCATAGTAGAATTGATGCATAGAGTCATAGATCCAAAAGGTTGATTTAGTAGTACCATGAAAACCACCCAAGATACTAACCCCATTGTAGGAAAATCAACAAAAGGAGAAGGCTCAGGGAACTCCAACTCTCATAAAAAGACACCTACATCCAAAACCACAACAACCAACTCTTTAGAAAATAGGAAACATGTGTCTCCAATTTCATAATCAATACATTCAACTGATCATGCAGCAAGAGCTACTTCTACATCTTAGGAATAAATATTACTCCGAACTACAAATTCATCTAATACATATGAGATTCTAAGTGGGCAGCCTGGCATAGAATTTTTGATCTAGATTATATTGAGAATGAGGTGAGATACAAACACAAATATAGTAGAGAACACCGAAATATAGTGAAACCCAACTTCTATTAATGAATAAAATAACAGAATATTGTAGAACATAAATTGGCTAGAATGGTGGTATCTTATATCTGAAGAGAAAGAGATGTTGGCTATGCTCATTCACATAAATATATATCAATGGGCTGCAAGAATGGACTTTTTTTTGAAAATGGGTACTTGACACTGAGAGGGGGAGGTGAATCAGTGTCACAAAACATTGGACAATTTTCCACTTTTCACAAATTAACTGAACATGAAATATTTATTTCATTTTCTCAATCAATATATATAAGAGTAAATATTTTTTTGATTTAAATAACTTCAATGAATACATAACATCAATATTTGAATATCATCTTCAAACAATTATGAGAGACCCATTTCTCTGTTACAAGACCCATCTTGTAGTTCTTAGATCCAACTGAGAAAAGAGGAATCCAATCCTCGTAACAAGTCCCAAATTACTTATCTCAAATCCAACTGAGATGTGAGGAATCCAATCCTCATAAAAGACCCAACTTGTAAACATGCACCAACATGATAGAATGAATCTTCATTCAATCCATTATATATAAATATATATACATCAACAAATTCAACTACACTCTTCTCACCATTCCTTTTTGTTTATGTAGTCTTCCAACTGGTGTGAATTTCAATCATTGTTTCTTTTAATATTTGAACCATTGTACCTTTTCATTTAAAATGATAATATTTAAACTTTAATTAATATCATTTTCCTTTTTATTCTTTATTCATGTTTTCATTATTTAACTCTCTTTTAATCATGAATGTGTATCAGTTCGTTTGTCCCCATGAGTTGATCATAGAAATGGATCAACTCATTAGGTCGTACTCATGTTTCTGTTGCGTTCTCGGTTCACCAACAAATCATATTCGATCTCTTATCAATTCTCTGTAATGTTCTAGTGTTAACTCTCTGTCGAATTAAATCTGGAAGAGATGCTTCCTTCAAACCATATTCATATGATCATAGGCGTAGAAAAATAGGCTTATTAATTTAAGAGATGCATTATTTTTTTGTCTGTATATCTCTTATTCCATATGACCAACATCAGTGACCAGACACTAGGCCAAACGAGCGCTTGAGTGCTTATCAGAATCAACGGTCATGATTTAATCTTCGGATGAGATAGACGATAGTCGAGACTTCGGGACTTCAAGATTTTCAACCTTTCAAATATGATTTCGTTGAACAGATCGGATAGTTCATGTTTATATCACATAACTAGATCAATGGTCATATTCGATCCTTACATTTATCCTTTCATTTCTTAATCCGACAGCTAGAACTTAATCAAGCATTGATATGGATAACCACCATTTAATCTGACACTTCAGTTATTCTACTTACACTATCCTTCCATTGTATTTTTATTAACGGTTGAGAATGCACTCGAAGTATTCTTCAGATCAGACGACCCATGTCCACTTTGGGACTTCAGAGGTTCGGATAATCGCTACTCCATTTTCCTCTGGAGTGATCACCTACTGAGTAAGTCATAAAACAATGTAAACTGCTTGCTATTGGTTAATACTTCCACTTACACTATCCTTCCATTGTAGTATATCAATGGTCTAGAATGCTCCTAAACTGATCTTTAGATCGGATGACTCATGTCCAGTTTGGGACTTCGAGACTTTGGGAAAGTGCTGGTGGTAAAACTCTCGGAGTCATGTAACTTAATTATATCACTTGATGACATGGAACGATCCAAGTAGCTGCCTTGTGGCACTCAGATTCATGATTTACACATATGTGAAATGTTGATTTCATCTTGACACTTGTCATTATTTGACTGTTGCATGTGTCCTTGTCGACTTGGTCTTCCACATGTCCTTGCTGATGTGGTATGCTAATGTGGTCTACCACATGTCCTTGTTGGTGTGGTTTGTCACATGTCCATGCTGATGTGGTCTGCTGACGTAGATATCCTTGATATAACAATCATCGTAGATTCTCCAGATCCGATGGTCCTTATTCATTTTGGATTTCGGGACTTCATGTAATTCGGCTTTTCAAGTTGTCAATTCTTTCAAAGTCAGACTCCCCGAAGTGTAACCTACTCACATATTTTAACCCAAACTAAATGTTGTTCATCGATCATGATCTTAGATCGATGGATCGATCTATCTATGATTTTTGTTTGCCCTAGATTAAATCCAATGAATTTTCTTCTAGCTTATCATGTCCTTCCACTTAGAATGATCTAACATTTATGAAGACTCTCAAAGAATATCCATGATCAAGGATGATTTCAGAACCACAACTTGCAAGTGTTTTAACTTGTCACCCAAAATCCACAATTTGAAGTTGTTCATTGTTGGTGAGTCAACCACAATCATCGATATTTGAAGCCATAAGATCTAACGGTCCTGACTAATTACAGGATTGGAAATAGTACGATATTTAATTCTCCTTTCAATCTCCACAATCTATCCTTGCTGTTGATCTGGCAATTACGCATCCGACGGTCACAACTTAATATGACTTAATCTGATTGTTTGTTAGATCAACTACAGTCATCAATATTTGAGTTTATGAGATCTGACGATCTAGACCAATTGCAGGATTGGAACTAGCGAGTCGTTTAATTATCCTTTCATTCTCCACAATTCATCCCTTCTATTGATCTAGCTTGCAAATTCGACGGTCACAACATGATATTATCATTTACCAATCCTCCAATAGTCCTCAATCCCATAGTCACTCATATAACTGACGTCTGTTATATGAGACGATCAACACTGTCAATTTCTTGATCGGACGACTGCTGAGGCTTCTCACATTTTCTTGTGCATTGATCGACTTCTCATTCTTTCTATCGATTCGACAAAATTTCTACAATGTACTCTTCCTTATGAGATTTGATCTTCATTTTCTAACTCTCCTGATCTTTAATCTTTGGCATACTGTCATACTTGTTTGACATTTTAATCCTTTGCATATTTTCAATGCGCTTTTCTTTCTGATATTTGATCTCTTCATACTGTTTGACATTCTCTATTGACTAATATACTGTTGACATCAATGGAAATTTTATATATGATAAATCATAATGACAATTCATCATAAAAACAAATCATCAAATCATAATGACAAATCATCATAACAACAAATCATCAAATCATAATGACATCAACTGTTGACATCAATGACAATTTCATCTTTGATAAATCATAATGACAATTCATCATAACAACAAATCATCACATTATAATGACATCAACTGTTGACATCAATGACAACATATCAATGACAATATGTTCAAAAATCTCCCCCTTTGTCATTGAGGGAAACACACTAAATTCATACAGAAACTCCCCCTGAGATGATGCTTTTGTGTATGAATTTCTCTATGAAGTTACTCTCCCCCTTTGACATCAATGGCAAAGGGTTTCTTCCCTTATGATCAACCTTTGTCTGTCTGCATTTTGTTGACCAAAATATGTGCTTGGGTAAATCTCCCTATATTCATGCTCTGCCTACCATAATTGAATGAATCCCCCTATCAATATGCTTTCTCTACCTCTTACTACTGTCCCCCTTTGTTTCTGAAAGGGTAACTCTTCCTGACAAGGTATCTTCTCCTGTTAATTTAAAAAATTCTTGGCATAATCTTTTGATTTTGTAGAACCCAATTTAAGCTTCGCCCCCTTTTTTTGTATTTTGTTTCTTTGGCTTAACAAATTAAGACTTCATCAGAATTTGATATTGTCCCATATTCTTCTATAGGTACTTCCTTTTCTTGAGCTTGATTTATCTCATATTGAGTTTCACATTCTTCATTAGGACCTTTACCCATCATGTTCTTATTATTAGTTTCTTCATTTTCAGGTGTAATAACATGTTTCTTGCTTTCTCCTTCAGATTTTCTTCTCCATATATTTCTGTGAGATATTCTGCTTTTTGGATATTCTTTTTCCAATTGTGCTTTTGGAGATTTTTCATCTCCTTTCTTGTTCCAAATTTTATTAGGTTTTGTCACTGACTTGAATGACTTATTCAAATATTGACTTTTTGTATTCTTGCAGTTTTGGGATTTGTGCCCAAACCTATCACAGTTGTAACATCTCATTGTATGACAAAATTTTGTTCTGTGCCCAACAAAATTACATCTCCAACATCTAATTGAGTTTTTGGATTTTTGTGTATATCCTTTCTCTAGTTTCTTTTAGTCCACTTCTTTATGGCCAAAGCTATGACAAGAAAAGCAATATAAATTGAAGGTATTTCCATTCTTGATTTTATTTTGGCTTGAAGGATTTGTCATATGATTTTCTTCTTCCTTTTTACTTCTATAACTATCCTCCTTAACAAAGTTCATGACTTGTAATTTCTTTGTACTTGCACCTTTTCCTTTTAAGAAGGATGATCCTTTCTCATGTTTGTAAATGGTGCTCCATTTGTTATTGTCTTATTTCTTATTGTATCTAAGACCATTTTTCTCATTAGCTGATCTTTGGCTCTTCCAAATCTTATCTAGGATAGCTGAGCTATTATGGAAATTGACAATCTTATTTGCCTTTTCATTCATCTGTTTGAGATTGACTATTTATAACTTTAATATTTGACATATTTCTTCCTTTTCAGTCAACTAAATCTTCAAGGCTTCTTCTACTTCTTTAGCATGTTCAAGTTGAGTCTTTAGATTGATGATTATTTCTTCTGTCTCATCCAAGACTTATTTTCATTTAATAGTTTTTTCATATGTCTTCAATTATTCCATATCTTGTGTTAGATTAAAAACTTTAGTTTTCAATATTTTTATTTCTTCCTCGTATTCTATCTAAATCCTTTTGAGTTTGATGGCTTCTAATTCAAACATTTGGCACGATTCTTCCTTTTTACTTATTCAGATCTTCTGGGCTTCTTCCTTTTTCTTAGCTTCTTCAATTTGAGTAATTAGATCTGCATTAGTACTTTCATTTATACTTTTGAAATTGATGATTTCCAATTCCAACATGTGGTAAGAATTTTCTTTCCTTGTTAACTGGATCTTTAGGTCTTCTTTACTTTCTTTTGCTTGACAAATTTCATTCTTCAATTTCTCAGTCTCCTCTTATTTTTCTTCTAACTGAACATTTTTCTCAGATATGATGTTTTCATTGTCTTTGAGTATTTCCTTTCTTTTATTTTCATGTGTCTTTACTTCTTCCATCTCTTCTATTAGATTAGTAAGTTCGGTTTTCAAAATTTTGATATCTTCTTCTTTGTTTTCTAGCTGAAAATTTTGTTCATTCTCTTCATGGTTAGATTGATATAATTTTTGTAGTAGCATCATATCTTTTTGTTGGAGTTTCTCCAACTCTTCTAGAGTGCACAGGGTTGTGTACTCAAGACTTTCAAGAGCCTCCACAGGAATTTTAATTTGCATATATTTTTTTTGTTCCAAACGAATCTCTCCTATAGGATTTGCAACATCAGTTTTAAGATTATGTAAATTTTATTTAGTGATTACTGAGGTATGCCTCAATTCCTTGATGAGCTTGTCTTCCTCACAGTTGGATGAGATTTGCATCAAATCTTGTATTTCATTCTGATTAGAAATGAATTTCTCTGTATTATGTTCTTCATTCTGATTGCAATTTTACTTTTCTTTATCTTCTTAATTTTCTTGATAAGAACTCTCTTCTTCCGAGTTTTGTTCTTTATTCTGACAGGAATCCTCTGTATCTGAGTCTTGTTTCTCACTTTGATAGAATTTTCCTTCTTCTTGTGTTTCATTATAATAACAATTTTCTAGTTAAAGCCATAATTCTTTAGCAGATTTGTAGTGCTTCATATTTTCTTTGACTTGGTCTCACAATCCATCATGAATTGCTTTTAAGGATACTAAATTGTTTCCCCTTGCTTCCTTTGGAATTTTTGATTTTCTCTTTGAATTATTTAAGTGTCAGGGCTTACTTACTACCGAATCACAAACTCCAGATCCTCTTGAATTCAGATATCTTTTCATATTTTCTCTCCATGATAAATAATTTGTTCCATCAAATAAGGGAGCTTCATTTGTGGAGATAGAAATTTGTCCATCCATTTCTTTTGAATCTACCTTCAGTGTTTAAAATGTGTTGAAGGAACCCTCTTTGATACCAATTGTTGAAAATGGGTGCTTCACACTGAGAGAGGGGGGGCGGGGGGTGTGAATCAATGTCACAAAACTTTGGACAATTTTCTACTTTTCACAAATTAACTGAACAAGAAATATTTATTTCATTTTCTCAATCAATATATATATATATATATATATATATATATAAGAATAAATATTTTATTTATTTAAATAACTTGAATGAATACATAAGATCAATCTTTTAATATCATCTTCAAACAATTATGAGAGACCCAACTTGTAGTTCTCAGATCCAACTGAGAAATGAGAAATCCAATCCTCATAACAAGTCCTAGCTTGTTGATATCAGATCCAATTGAGATGTGAGGAATCTAATCCTCATACAAGACCTAGCCTATAAACAGGCACCAACCTGATAGAATGAATCTTCATTCAATCCATTATATATAAATATATATACATCAACAAATTCAACTACACTCTTCTCACCATTCCTTTTTGTTTATATAGTCTTCCAACTAGTGTGAATTTGAATCATTGTGTCTTTTGATATTTGAACCATTGTACCTTTTCATTTAAAATAATAATCTTTAAGATTTAATTAATATCATTTTCCTTTTTATTCTTTATTCATTTTTTCATGATTTAACTCTCTTTTAATAATGACCGTGTATCGGTTCATTTTTCCTCATGAGTTGATAACATACATGGATCGACTCATTAGATCATACTCATGTTTCTGTTGTGCTCTCAGTTCACCAACAAATCATATTCGATCTATTATCGATTCTCTATAATGTTTTGGTGTTAACTCTCCATCGAATTAAGTATGGATGAGGCGCTTCCTTCAAACCATGTTCATATGATCATAGGCGTAGAACCACAGGCTTATTAATTTAAGCGATGCATTATCTTTTGATCGTATATCTATTATTCCATGTGACTAATGACAGTGACTAGAAACTAGGCCAAACAAATGCTTGAGCACTTATCATAATCAACAGTCATGATTTAATCTCCTGATGAGATGGATAACAGTTGGGACTTTGGGACTTTCAACATTTCAAATATGATTTTGTCAAACAAATTGGACGGTTCATGTTTATATCACGGGACCAGATCAATGGTCATATTCGATCCTTACATTTATTCTTTCATTTCTTAATCCAAAGGCTAGGACCTAATCAAGAAATGACATGGATGACCACCATTTACTCTGACAGTTTGGCTATTCTACTTACGTTATCCTTCCAATGTACTTTGATTAACATTTGAGAATTCACCTGAAGTATTCTTCAGATCGGACAACCCATGTCCACTTCGATACTTCGACATTCGAGACTTCAAAGTTTCGGATAATCGTTGATCCATTTTCCTCCGAAGTGATCACCCATTGAGTAAGTCATAAAACGATGGATACCGCTTGTTGTCCATTAATACTTCCACTTACGCTATCCTTCCACTATAGTAGATCAACGATCAAGAATTCTCCCGAAGTGATCTATAGATTGGACGACTCGTGTCCACTTCGAGACTTCGACATTTGGGACTTTGGGACTTTGGGAAAGTGTTGGTGGAAAAGCTCCCGAAGTAAAACTCCTAGAGTGACGTAACTTACTTACGTCACTTGATGACATGGCACGAACCGAGTAGTTTCCACATGTCACTCAGATTCGTGTTTTGCATGTACCTGAAATTTCAATTTCATCTTGACACTTGTCATTATTTGACTATGCCACATGTCCTTGCCGACGTGGTCTTCCACATGTCCTTGTGGACGTGGTTTGCTAATGTGGTCTGCCACATGTCCTTACTGACGTGGTTTGCCAAATGTCCATGCTGACATGGTCTGTTGACATAGATATCTCCGATATAACAGTCATCGTATATTCTCCAGAACCGATGGTCCTTATTCATTTTGGATTTCGAGACTTCGGGTAATTCAACTTTTCAAGTTGCCAATTCTTTCGAAATGAGATTCCCCGAAGTGTAACCTCCTCACATATTTTAACCTAAACTAAATTTTGTTCGTTGATCATGATCTTAGATCGATGGCTCGATCTATCTAGTGGGCACCTACCTATTAAAATTTCAGCAAGGTACTTATCACTATGAACCTAACTATCTATTCATTCATAAAACTATTTTTGTATTCATCATCACTGAGGATGATATAAGGAAAGTTCGACCAATGAAAAATCCTTTAGATTACAATTGATTATACGCTCCTCTCCATCTCAATTCAAACCTTAATCCCTCTTAAGAATCCCCTGTACAATGATGTGCAAACTCTTTACCCATAAGAGCATTAATTTAGGGTCATCCGACCTTCTTGTTGGAGTCACACTGTTTACTTTTCCCGACTGTGTTCTCTAACGACAACATTGTCTTAAAAATACTGTTGGTTGTAGGGGAAACACACCTAGCAACCATGCCTTTCCCAACCACTTCTCTTGACGATGATACCCCATTCGACGTAAGAGACATATATGTTTTCCCATCATCCTCTAATTCATGTACACGCATTAGGAGGGAATGAGCCTTTGAATTTTTTGTGAACTAATCACTGCAAGTGTGAAAAGGTGGACCCCTCACTTGATTATTTACTATGTTAAAGGGAATTGAAGGATTTCGCTAAATTTCCTATACTTCATACAAACCTTTTTAATTAATGCATGATCTTCGAGGGAGGTGCCTTCTATCATAGGGATATGTGATAATCTATTTCCTTTCTACCCTTTGATGACACTTCCCGACTATCACCTTCTTTACACTAATAATTAGAAATTCACCATCGTTGGGACATATATTAAACTCCCCATACACATATTTCGATGCCTCTTCTTGATGAAATCTTCTCACAACTCTATCGTATCACTTCAACCAAGGTAATTGTCCACGTGCTCTCCTCTCATATGATGAATCGTCCTGATTAGAAAAGTAAGGTTTGTCAATGAAATGATAAAGTCTTGGTCTATATGAAGGAACATTAACACATGAAGCCTTTATTAATTCCATGCATTACCTTCCCCCCCTCCTCAGCATGACACTCGAGAAATAAATAAATATTTTAGAAAGTTCGTAATCGTAAGTTTACAACTTCTCTAAATGTTTAGATGCCACTCTCTCAATCAATATTTTTGAGGATGAAACAATCGGGAAACATGTTCACATGATTCCCATAGGCCCTAATAACATTACCATGATGGCAAGCCAATGGTAACAAGCAAAAATAGTTTCTCTCGAAATTAATGGAAGTTGTACAAGTTTGACCAAGCCTAAGTTGTAACATGCTAAACATTTATTACAGGTTAAAGGGGGGAAAGTAAAATATAAAGATCTTGTTAAAACTTAATTGATACATCATTTACCTATGGAATGTTGTGAAAGTGTAAGTTCTCACACTGTGATAGCAAAGTAAATTCAAATTACCTTTAAGCCTCAAGTAGACATGTATGTATACTGTATATTCTAGGTTTAATGTTTTCTGTGACCAATTCAAAGGTAAACTAATTTCAGTTTTATGTGTAACAATATACCAAATTGACAAGATGTCCCATACGTAAACTAGGAGAGATATGAACCTAGCAGTTGTTGGGCCTACACTCATTATTAGCTTGGACTCAATCCTAGTTACAGACACTAATTTATTTGACGAAAGAGAACACTACCCAAGGTATCATAAAATATATCATGTGTTTCAGAATGAGGATTATCCATCCAACGAACAAGACATAAATGAATATCAGAGTATCAGAAAAAGTGACATTCCTACTCCACCAACTCTCCTTATGATTTTCCCCTACAACGACGCAGCTTGTGTTTTACCCACTTCCAAAAAGAGATGACCAGCTTGGAGAAGTTCAGGGTAGAGAATGAGGAATTTGAAGACTTAACAAAAAATTGGTACGTCGGTGAGGTGAGACAAGTTAAGCAGGAAGAAAGATATATCTCAACACAATATCTAAAGAGTCCATACAATTTGTTGAACACAATGGTTTGTAGAATGTATGATGAGGAAACCAACACACACTTCAGGATGGAATGGTTTTTTATGGAATATACAGTGGTGAAGACAGGACAAGCATTCAAATGGGAAAACATCCTTTCTTTCAACATTATCAATAGAGATAAGGAAGCTATAGGTATGAGAAAAACTAACTTTTATATGTCATAATATCTTATTGGTGCAATCTTCTCCGCACACCATTCTCCTACTTTTGAATGGATTTGGACTCCAAGTCAACCTCCAATTTATATCTACTGCTCAAAACCATGGGATATTAATTACAAAAGATATTTTTACAATATATGTGACTATTTCTTAGCCCCTATGTACAAAGTGATTTTTTGGGTTTACCCACACAAGATATCTCAAGGGGGCATAAAAAATATAAAAGAGATAGGAGATTAGTATGTAAAAAAATATTATACCTATATCAAGGTGTATGGAAGCACTAGGCTGCCACATCTCTTACCCAATTATGTGCTTGGAATTCATTTAGCAAGGGAAATTGCATATCAAACAATATAGAAATGGGTCACATCCTATCTATCAGAGAAAAAAAAGAAATACTGGCCAAGTTTCCCACTACATGTAGGAAGATATACCTTGTCCAACAAACCCCATGTTGAGAAGGAAGACCAAGCCCTAAGGGAAATATGTTTTTGCAAATGGAGCCTAAAGAGGCATGATTTCTTTTTTGAAGAAATATTGCAAAGGCCACAAAGTGAAATAATCAAGGAAAATAATCTTTTAAAGGAATAAGATGAAGAGAGGGATACAATGAAGGAGCAATTAAAAATGCTACTAGAGAAGGAAAAGGATAATTTGGAAGCTAAATACATGGGACAAGCAAGAACAAATGAAGACAGAGAAAAGAAATCTAGAGAATCAGAAGAAATATATCAACAAAACAAAAAAGTAGAGATGGAAAAGAAGAATGCCAACCAAGATGAAACCTTGAAGAAAAATGGTGAACGAAGTGAAAGGGACATTGAAAAATTGATCAAAGCCAAAGAAGATATGGATCTAAAAAAGAAAAAGAGGGAATATAAACAAAGACGCAAAGAAACTATTGAAGAAGAAGAGAAAATAAATAGAGGAAGATTCAGAGCAAGAAAAGAAAATAAAAAAAGGTGAGCTAAGTAGAGTCTCATCAAACACTGATGCAATTATAATTACCATCCATATTGAAGAATGCACTCCTCTGGTAGCCATTCTAGGAAATATTTCTTACACGTAAAGAGATAGGGTTGGATGATGTTGTAGTGGATGTAGGTGAATACTATTATAGCCATAAAATTGGGGCTATTGAGAGGAGAATAAATAAGATAAAAAGGGGAGAATTTGTACCCAATAAGGAACCCTTTGAGAGAATCATAAAATAGAAGACATGCCCAGATAGAAAAGAAATTGTTATAAAACAACATCAGCCCTAAATTCATTTGTAGGTGAAAATTCTATGTCAGTATATGATATAGGAGAAGCACTGGACATATCTAGAGCCAGAGTAACTGAGGTAGAATTAGCTCTAAACAAAATAAGGGAAAATTTGTCCGATGAGTTCAAGAAAGAATCCAACACAGCAGAACGGATACACAAAGAAGAATTGGAAAGGGAATTACAACTTCAAGGAGACAAGTTAAATGATGAGTTTGAAAAGAATGCCAATACAAATCAGAGATTACATTAGGAATAAGTGCATGCTCTTAAGATTACACACTCATAGGAAAAGGGGAAACTCAAGACCAATAATGCTAAAGAAATGACAAAATTACAAGCATAATGCTTGGAGGTGAGCATCTATAATGAGAAATTGGAAGATATGATTAGAAATTTGCAGCAAGATAATCAAATCCTTGTGACGACAATATAAGAAAATAAAAAAGGAGCCATCATCCTGGAAACTATCAAAGAAGAAGCCAATGATCCTAATGAAGAGCTCATGAATGTACAAAAGGAATCCTTTTGCATATTGAATGAAATTAGAAGGGCATAGAGACCAATTCAATCTTGGAAATTGGTTGGAAGTCTCAAGGAACAAATATGAAAAGTATCAAACTTCCTTTGAAAAATTATAGATTGGAAAGATATGTATAAATATCCATGCAGTACCCTACCAGTCTATACAACGAGGAAGAATATCAAGGACCATGTCCTCTTAGATACTTGGAAGCCCATCATAAATTATTTTTAAATCACTCAAGATATAGTCACCAAGGAATGCAAGAGATTGTGGAGAGCCTGTGACAGCATACTTGAAGAATTTGGACGGGATATTATGCATGACTTCGAAGAAGCAAGCCCAACTAAGTCAAGGATAAAGGATGTGGAAAAAAAAAATAGTAGGAAAAAGATTGAAGAAATCAATGAATTAAATAAATACATCCTGGAAGAAAAGCTCAAAATTCCTATAAATCTAATCTCACTAGAAAAATACTTTATTTAGAGTACAGAACAGAGCCTGAAGGTAGAGGTGACAATCTAGATCTGTGACAGTGAGATAGATATGTGAAATATGCAAGTGAGTAGAGTGGATTCTATCTTGAAGGAATACGATATCTGGAAGGAGTATAGAGACAAGATGCAACAATCAAAGACCTATTAATCATTATATTTGTAATGGAATCTCTTTATTTTGGTCATTAGTGATTTTGTAAAATCCCAATCAGGAATGTGAAACGAAATATTGTAACAGTCATTTGACATGATGACAGTTACAAAATATGAAAAACCTCGTCTTATTTTATAAAAGAGAATGTTGTGATGAAAGAGATACTTTTTCCCTTTGTAAATGACATATAGTATTCTTACTTTGGAATGAATAAAAAGTAAGAGGCATTCTAGAAATTATGACTTTGGTGAATGTTGTTGAAATACTGAGAGGGGGGCCTAATGAATCAGTATGAGCACTTTTTACCACCTTCAATAACAATATTCAAAATTCAACTTTATCAACAGTATATCATTATTATTGCATCCAATATATCATGAGCATATAACCATAAGTAGTACAAATCAACAATATCACATCAGATACACAATACACCATAATTTACGTAGAAACCCAAATGGGATAAAACCACATAATTCTTTCTTATATATATCAAGAATACATTCATAGGAAGCACCAACTTACAAATTCTACAGCTCCAACTGGAAGGAGGCTCCAACCCCATATTTATAGTATTCAACCTAAAGGAAGCTACAACTCCCTGATTTACTAGCTACAACTAGAAGGAGGATCCAACTCCCTAGTTTATAGGTTCCAACCTGAAGGAATCTCCAACTCGATGAGTTATCCAACACTAATAATATGGAGGCTACAACCCCTTTTCATTTCCCCTTCCTACCACCCTAAAATATAAATGTATACCAAACTGTCACTACCACAATCACTGCCACTGTCAACCTGTCACTGACATTGTCTCAGCAACCTGTCACTTCCACTGATACTGAACATCAATGAAACTAGATCCACTCACATGGATCACCAAGAACATCTCTCAACCAAGAACCCAACATCACCAAGAAATTCCTCAGTCATGTACCAAACATGTACCAAGATCACCAACAAGTGCCTCTAACAATGCACCTTATCATCATCAAGATATGTGCCTCAACCATGTTCCAAACCATGCATCAAACTATGAACCATAACATCACCAAGATGTGTCTCATCATGTACTAACATCACCAATCATGTACCATAACGTCATCAATGTATGCATCTAAACCATGTACCAAAAATGTGTCAACATCCATAAGTTATGTACCTCAAACATGTGTCATATCACTCATGATATGTATCAACCATATACCAAAAGATATCCCATAAACAATGAACCATAACATCACCAAAATATACCTCAACATGTACCATACCATCACCAATATATAACCTTCAAAACATGTATATAAAAAAACCTTTAATCCTATAACAACCTTGTTGCATCATCATACCTTGTTGCAACCTGGAACAAGAAACCCCTTTACTTTACCTCATCCTCACTACCTCATATTCGCCAATATATCAAGTGTTCACTAGATATATATTCAATGAGATTATGTGTAAGAATGGGAGACTCTTGATGTGTATTTATACTCTCCCATGTAACTTCTTTTCAACCACTTTACCCTTAATTAATTTCTTGTTGTAACCACTTTACCCTTAATTGATTTCTTGTTGAAACCACTTTACCCTTAATTGATTTCTTGTTACAATTGTTTTACCCTCTTTCCTAATTTTAGGGTAATAGTTGATTAACCCTTTTTCCTAATTTTAGGGTCATACTTGTTTTACCCTTTCTCCCAATTTTAGGGCCATAATTGTTTTACCTTTTTCTAATTTTAGGGTCATAACTGTTCTACCATTTTTCCTAACTTTAGGGTCATAATTGTTTTACCCTTTTTCCTCATTTTAGGTTCAACCTGTACTTTCTTGTTACAACCATGTTTCCCTTAATTAATGACTTTGTAACTGTTTAGGGCTTCTTAACCATTCTTCGGGGATTCCTACTTCATGAGGCCATAACTCCTCAACTCTGAGGAACCACATGGTGTATCACCTACCATTGGCAATGAAATGACGAGAACCATCCATCCATGAGTATGTTACCTGCATTTATGTTTTCCTTCATGTTCAAATTCCTCAAACAACTGTAGGTCCACAACCACAACTTCGGGCCTTCTTGTAGACTTTGGCAATTACACCCATCTCTCGAACTTCTTCTATGGATGGTATCAATCAACTTACCAACAATCTCGACCATACAAATTACAACCAACTATCCAACGATCTCGTCCACATATCTACATCTTCTAGAATTCTCCAAGGGTTGAATCGATTGCATCTATGGGTCTTCCAGACTTCTCCAAGGGTTGACATCAATGACAACCAACTGTCCAAACTAACTATCCAACAAATCTATATGAGACTTTTATTGGTGCATTTATCTTATTCTTGTGTATCATAAAATTTTGTTGTGTGAATTATTTCTTCACTTTATTCTTGATGCCTATGTTGTCATATGTTTATTGATGAGTATAGATATGATGTTATGAATGACTTCAACAACTAATTGTAAATGTGTCTGCAACATTATTATTGTCATCCATCATTGGAATATATGAACTATTTCTGACCCTAATGGAACTATCTCCCACTGTACTCATTGTTAATTAGCGTGCTCCCAATTAGGATATAAAATAATAGATTAGAATTGCATTTAAATTACTAATAGACATCATCAGTTAATTTAGTCTTAAATTTTCATTCATATGAGAACATTATGTTCTCATATTCATATTTATATGATAGTTTGGAGTGGAAACCAGGCCCACATACTGGTCAAAAATGCCATCCCAAATGAGAGTAGGTCTAATTGGGACCTTCCATCGAGTGTTCTCCCATACTTGCTTGACAAGCCATTTTAAACCCATCAACAACATCTTGGAAACTCCATCACCTAGATATGGCATCAGACCCTCTGCAATGTTATAATCCTTATAGGACTAACCTACAACTATAGTATCACCCTCAACCTCGCTACCCCTCCATCCCTCACCGATAATGGATGCCTCATCCAACCCAAAATATATCGTGGAAGAAAGGATCCATGCTTTGGGAGTCAATAAAAAACCCCCTACAATTTCCTCAAAAACCAAAAGTTTCACCTATGCAGTTTCCCATGCAGCAGCAAATCCAATTTCCTGTGAATAACATGTTTCCATGACCACAAATTCCTACATATCCCACTGCTAACCTGAATAATAAATAATCCCAACCCACTTATACTATCCAGTTGCCTCGTTACCCTACCTATGCTATGTCCTCTGTGGAAAGATAGGATATTTAGTTACGATCATGGAGAACCCTCAATAAAGGAACTTATCCTGACATCATAGAACATGATGAGGATAAGTTCAAGATCCTACAATAAATCATTATGTGATCAATCTACCACAACACTTCATCCCACTCCTCCTGAAACCTCGAACCAACTACAATCCATAAGAGCTACACATCTTCCTTCCTATCAAGAGAGGTTAATCCTAGACAAACTCCCCACTAAATCCAAGTTTGAATTATTGGGATATTTAAATAATGTGTGTAATAATCCCACTATTTGAAGGGATAATGGATGTTTCCATATATATCAAACCCATTATAGAACTATGTTTAAGGAAACTAGGAATAAAAGGAAAGTATCCTCAGACTGTTCAAGTGATCGAGAAAAAAGAAAATGTGATGCTTGGGAAAATCCTTACTACCAACTATTCAGATCTTGGGATCCCTATAGTAGATGTCCAAATTAATGATGTACTTACCCTAACATTATGATCGACTTTGGATATTCCATCAATGTGAAGACAAAGGAAAATATGGAAAATATTGGATTGTCCAACCTATGACAAACACCCATAGTCCTTCAACTAGCTGACTGATCCACAATTAAACTTGAGGGAACTCTAGAAGATGTAGTGATTTTCATGAATTCTTGTGGGTATCCCA
>ML785321.1:52204-63556 GCA_009831015.1 Picea engelmannii | reverse complement strand
AAGGGGGGTGTTAGAGAATAATGCTTCATTAATGCATTATACTAAGATTGGGTTAGTTGAAGATTTATAGGAGGTTGTTGAGATATTCTCTCAACCTCTCCCTCCATAAGTGGAATCGGTTGGATCTGAATCCAACTATATATATGTGTACTGTGTTGTGCTTCAAAGCAGTAATACAATCTATTGTTTGAGTGTTATTCCTGTGCAATGGCTGCTCTTCCAATTTCTAATTTCACCATAAACCAAAGCCTCTTTAAAGAAAAAGCCGGAAGAAGACGATGGTGTATGGATGTTGTTGAATCATAAAGATCCTCACCAACAACCGTTATAGATTGTCCCTCAAAAATATAATTTTTGGGTTACGGTTTGCCCTTAAAGTTGATGCCGCACTCCAATGAAATGCAAATACTCCTCCCTAATTGAATGTTGTATTTTCCCATGAAAATCTGCGAGGAGAATGAAAGTTAGGAGATGGAGATTGGAAAGAAGTTTTTCAAATTTGCACGTTTTCCCCTTGCTAGGAACTTAAGATAAAAAACATAAAATGCACATGTTCTTTGGAATAATAATAAAATATTATTCTCAAGGCTTAAGCCCCTAGACTTAGCCCCTAGGCTCAACACTTAGCCCATTTTTCCACCTTCCAGCCCCTAATTCCTTGCCCACTCTATGGAATCTCAATCCCCCTTCACTCATTCATCATGGTCGGTCTACACGCGTAGGTGTTTATATTTTATTAATGTGCCGCATACATATAGGTACAAAATCAGGCCCTTGGCCTCCAACCCTTAGGTTCTCTGGCCTAACAATCACATAAGCCCATCGACTTATACAAACTTGGTTCACCAGCCTATAACACATATTTACAATTCATTTCATACATTACACTTACAAAGGGCTCAGTCTTGGGGACACTACAATCCCCCTCCCCTTACTTCTGCACTGCCCTCAGTGCAACCTTACACTGTCTTTGCAAGCTTTTCAAAATTTCCAAAAAGATCCGGGTACTCTGCCCGCATAGCATCTGCATGCTCCCATGTTGCGTCCTCAGGACCATACCATGTCCACTGGACCTTTACAAGCTCTATAACTCGATTCCAGAGCTGTTTGTTTTTCCTGTCCAATATGTGCACGGGAAGCACTTGCAAGACACCTTCTGGTTCCACCTAAATCACATTCCAATCGATAACATGATTAGCATCAAGTATATATTTCTTAAGCAGTGAAACATGAAACACATTATGTACAGTCATAGATGCAGGTAATGCAAGCATGTATGCAACTGGCCCAATCCTTTCCAGGATTTCAAACGGCCCACAAAATCTTGCTGCCAACTTGGCACAACTTCCCAACTTTAGTGAACTTCTGTTAGTTTTCATCAACTTCAGGGAACTTCTGCAATTAATGGAAGCACCTCTTCTGTGATCAGTAGCCCACACCATAAACATTGTACTATCCAGATTATGTCCATCCAACGAATATGGAATAAAGTCAACCGGTGATTTCCATTGAATTTGCTTCGTGCCTGTTGATGTAGATTCAACTATAGTACTATCCAGATTCCATCCATTCCACTGATATGGAATAAAATCAACCATTGATTTTCATTGACTTTACTCCGTGTTGATTTTCATTGACTTTTCTCCTTGTATGATGCACAGAATTTGTATCCAGAGATAAACATTACTATGTAGTACTCTCTGGATTCCATCTAACTGATATGGAATAAAATCAACCATTGACTTTCATTGACTTTGCTTCGTTGGATACACAGAATCTACATCAAGATACAAATTATCTTATGAACTTAATTTGATTGTAGATTTCGTCCATCCAACAAATATTGAAGAAAATCAATCCTTGATTTCCATTAACTTTGCTTAGTATCCACTTTGCTTAGTCACCGTCGGATGCACAAAATCTGCAATCGAGAGAAGGATTGCCCTATCCTGCCCTTCAAACCACGATAACGTGGCATCCTTTGTTGTAATGTCCAACGCCGATCAATCACAATAGCGTGGCATCCTTTGTTGTAATGACCAGCGTCGATCAATCAACCCATTAAAGAATACAAACCGTAGTCTCTCAGACCCCAATCTACCTCACACCAGAGGGCTGCAATATCTTGGGCTCCCCAATGCGTAATCATGTCCTTCCCCTCTTATGCACTTGTGCTCTCCCTCAAAAGGAAATATGCGATACTTCTACCACTTTGGTGGAACCATCTCTGCATACAACTGAGCAAAGAATAACCTGCATTTCGTTATACAACTTTGGCCTTTCCTGGAACCCTCACGAGCTCTTGTGGCACCATCCACGGTGATCTCATGGCACAATAATGCCAATTCGTGGCAGAATTCTTATTGATAGCGTGGCCTTTCCTCCGCCTTTAACTATGTAGAGAATCTCTACGAGATGGTTCCTGGTTCATTTTCTCCAGTTCCACCCCACTACGTCCATGATAATTCTTGAGCAATCATTTCAAACATTTGCCAACTCTGACCAGGATATTAGCAATATCCATCTCCTCTGTGTTGTGTCCTGCTTTAGTAACATATGTCTGAGTTTGGTTGTCTTTTAAAGCTTCCCTTAAAATCTCTTGAAGAAACATATTGAAAAAAGGCTTTGAATGATTTAATCCAATTCCTTGGGGCAGCATAGGATGGATCTCATTATTGAAAAAGACAAGCTCAGAAAGAGCGCTCATAATTTCACTAAACCTTCACAATGGAGAGTTTCCCTAAAGCCGTAGATGCTTCTTTAGTAATATCATACAAGTCACCATAAACCAAAGAGTCGCGATTGGGAAGCCTCTTTAAAGAAAAAGCCGGAAGAAGACGATGGTGTATGCATGTTGTTGAATCATAAAGATCCTCACCAACAACCGTCATAGATTGTCCCTTAAAAATATAATTGTTGGTTTACGGTTTGCCCTTAAAGCTGATGCCGCACTCCAATGAAATGCAAATACTCCTCCCAAATTGAATGTTGTATTTTCCCATGAAAATCTGCGAGGAGAATGAAAGTTAGGAGATGGAGATTGGAAAGAAGTTTTTCAAATTTATATTTAGTAATATTTCCTTTCTTAGTGACCATCGGCTAACTTACACAAAATCTAGAGAATGTAAACTTGAAAATTTACTAACGAAGATGAATTGCGAGTAGGGTTTAGGGTTTTTGCACCACTTAGGAGCTAAGGTTGTTTGCAAACCATCATGGCTTTGACTGGGGGAGGTAGTGTGGCTCCCTCTTACAATACTATTCTCATGGGACATCGTGCAGACCCAAATAACCACATCTCAACATAGCACAATAACTTTTGAAGTGGCACTAAATCCTCATTAATCAACAACAACGACAAAGGTCTAATCAATAGCTCTTAGCATGTGGACCAAGCACAACACAAACATAATCACAACAATGTTGGAACTACCCCCATCTACCTTCCAAAAGCTAATGAAAATCTCAAATATGAAATCAAATCTGGTAACATTGGGAACTATATACAATTTATGCAAGACCACACTTTCATGGTAAGTCCATGGGCATTTGGCCCACTGAGAAAGCTCTCATCTGGTGGATAAAATAAGCTAGAAACCCAAAGGTCAGATTGATCTTAAACTGGGATCCAAGGGGTTCTTCGCCACCATTTTCTCCACTTTAGAGGATCAAGATAGGGTCTTCGAAAATGGTCCATAATTAGTTAACTTGGCAGGGCTTTATTTTAGGCCTTGGATTGAAAGATTTAGCTTTAAAAAAGAAGACTTTATTGTTGCCCCTATCTCAATTCGTCTCTATTCCCTCCCGCATGAGTTTTGGGATGCATAAATGTTGAACTTATGTTTATATTAAGAGAGGGGGTGAATCAATATAAGACACTTTTTACTTTATTTAACCATTCATCAATCATTAATTAGCTAAGACACAATAATCACATATAAACTCAAACTACAATGCATAGAGTTTAACATGGAAAACCAATCAAGTGAAAATCATAAGACTTATCTTTATAAATGTCTATAGGCATTTACAAAGATTGTAGGCACCAACCTACTAGAGACACTAGTCTCCTTAACTGAGCACCAACTCAGCGAGATGTAGGCACCAACCTACTGGAGACACCAATATCCTCAATTGAGAAACAACTCAGCAACATCTGTGGGCACCGACCTACTGTTACAATATTTGCAAGCACCAATCCACTAGAGACATTGATCCCCTCTACTGAGCATTAAATCAACAAGATATTTGTAGATACCAATTCAATATCTTCATACACAAAGCACTTCTAACTTCACTTGCATGTTTCATTTCACAGACAATCCTTCAAACCCTTGTCACATGTAGCCTTCATGCTCTAACAATCTTAAGAACATCATTTCCAGGATATGATCTCGGACTACATCACAACCTCAAGACAACGCACATTGTAGCAACACAACCTCAAGACAATGCACATTGTAGTATCAATATATACCTTCAGTCCTTCATAGTGCACCTTAAGAACAAGATTATCCCTAGAAAACTCCTCAAACTTCTCTTGCACACCTTTAGATCCCAAAAAAACATCCCATCGCATTTAGCTCACCTCAGCTCATTTCTACGCACCTTAGATTTGATATCTTTCTTGGTTGCACTACAAATGCTCACAACTATCATGTATTTATAGTATTTATGTCCTCGCTTTCATGGTCGAACTGGAAAGACCAGTTGAGTTGACCTAAATTTTCTAGATGGGTTGTCGGACATTTTTTTTTATGTCTCCTCATTCCTAGGGAGTTAGAGGGAATGTCATATACCATTGGAAATGTATTAGAATAATATTTCAAACAATCTCCCCCTTTGTAATTGATAGCAACCCTTACTCAACTTTGATACTCCCCCTATTTGCAACTTTCCTTGTGTATACAATTATTCCTCTGTCTACAACTCGTCCCCCTTTGACATCAATGAAAAAGGGTTTCTCCCCCTAATCTTTTGCCTCCCTGCAAGAACTCCAATGTGAAAATTAAAAGTATATCTTCAACTAATCATTATCCAGGATGTCTCTTCTACAAGTATCCAACATTGATCCTTCTATTTGATTGTTTTTATTGATCAAACCTTCCACTCCAAATTCATGACATTGATCTTATGAATAGGGTGAAGCTTTCTTATTGACTTTATTTGAATTTGTTTCTCCCTCCACATTCATTTCTGACAAGGACCAAGCAGATGACTTCTCTTGTCCAGAAGAGTATTGTAAACTTGAATTTCCATTTTCACAAGGAAATGTCCCAACTTTACCTTTTCTAGAGATGGGGTGTACATTTTTCGAGTGATGATCAAAACAATGAATCTCCCTGCCATCTTCATCTAGCTTATCACATCCTTTCTCATAAAAAACAGTTTCATCTCTCCCCGTTTCTTTCTTTTTCTTCCTTTTCCAAACTTTTGAGTCTTCTTCTTTATGTTTGGAAAGAACATATTCTTCCCTGTTTCATTTAGGATGTCCTACTAAGGTGCTTCTTCATTTTCCTTTCCTGATGGCCTTGTGACGTTCGTGCTTGCATCTCCCTCGGGGGTTTTTGGTTTTTCATTGTAACCAAGAACTGTCTTGATGAATGGAGGCCTTTGGAAACTTATAATATTATCTAATATTTCTTTACTCTTTATAAACTTCAAGCTTCTATTCAATTTATCAATTGTTTTCTTTAGTTCTTTTCTTAAGGAAACGATTTCAGCTTCTAGCTTATTGCAATTTTCTTCCTTTTCTTTCAGTGGGCTTCTCACCAATTTTTTTGTCCTTTTTGTCTCTTTTAGTTGATTTTTTAGGATGATGATTGTCTTCTCTGTTTCTTCAAGATCATGATCCTCCTCTTCATATTTATGCAATTTCTCCTTCTTTTTTATATTATTTTTCTTAAGCCTGTTTATTTCTTCTAAGGAACTAACAATTTATTCTTCAAGATCTTCTTCTTCTTCTAGATATGGCCTTTCTTTATGATTATTTTCATTTTCTTCATCAACAACCTTTGTTTCCATGGTTATGGAGAGATATTCTTCTTCATCATCACTATATTCCATTTTTTCAAACAAGAACATATAACATAAGAGAAATATATGAGTCATAGAGAACTTATCTACAAATAAAATATTCACCAACTGGTTGCAGATGTCGGATGCTCCACCGAACCTTAACCTTTATTGCACATTCATTCTCTACAACAGGATACCCCTGCATTCAGGCTATGAATCCACAAGGACGGCTTCCTAGGATGACTCTAAAACACACACATCAATCAACTATCAATCTCTCACAATTTGCTCAACCACACAACGAATCCCATATTACCAACTCTATTTCTCCCTTAGCTTGAAAAACCCAAATAAATGAACCCCCTTCTGTGCAATGCATTTCCTCAGGTTGTTTCACTTCCTTCCCAAGCTCCAATGTAATTGGTCAGGGAATCCCAATGTTGGAAGCTCCAAGTATTCTCCGTTGTGGAGTGTTCTTTCACAACTGCTATCATCTCATGTACACATGCATTAATTTCTTGTTGGAATAACTAATAGTTCCATACAACCAACTAACAACGACTCTCTACCTCCAAAATTTCATTTCCATACCAAAAAGAAGAACAAGAGTGAGAAAGAATGAATGAAGAACAAATGTAAAATGAGTGAAAAACCCCCAAGAACCAAATCATGATTTATATATTTGCATGTAATAATGCACCATGTGGCTTCCCCGAGAAGCTCACGTAATCATTGTTCCGAACTAATTTCAAGATGGGTGAATAAAATATATTAAATTAGCTTAGCCCCTTTTAACCCCTCTCTCATGAAATCATAGCTCCCTATGACTATGTCCTTATTCATTTTGCAGCCAACAATGCATTTTTATTATTAATATTCAAAGTATAACATTGCTAAGCTTTCCTCCTTTTCAACTTTATAGACACTCCGACCTTCCATCAAATAAACAAAATTACATTATTAACTGGGGGACCACATTAACTTACCAATATACTTTGGAGTTAATTATAGATCCAATGAGCTCACTAGAACAACCATGGCCTCCTTTGGAGGATCTTCACAAGTGTACAAAACCCCTATTATACTTTGAGCAACGTCAGCTACCTTGGCCTCTTCCAAAGCTCCTTGGGACTCTACAGTCCCATTATATTTTGGAACTTACTCACTAATGGTCATAGACTTTGATTTAGAGTTCAGAAAGGAGTACCATCTCCCTAAATTCCACCCTGTGATCAATAAGCATAAGACTCAGACTCTGTCATCGAGATGTATGTATTTACCATGGACAAAGTATACCACCCAATCCATGAATCTGGCCACTGAGACGTGGACGCTCCTGAATTCAGTGGAATGTGAAGCGGGTACTAACTTCAGTGGAATGTGGAGTGTGCGAAAATGGTACAAGAGATTTTTAATGCAGATCAAACTTCCCTCCCCGCCACACCCATTTTGAATTTCGATTGACTGAACTAGGATTTCATTTAGTCACCCATACCCTGTTCTCGTTCTGTCGTTGAAGCTTTAAATGCACCAGCGATCTCCATTGGCCAAGGCGTTATCATGATCGTGTTTGGCACCAGCATTTCTCTTTATGATTTTTGGAACCATCAGAACCAACAAGGAGGTTACCTTATTTTCGGTTCCTTTCATGATGGAGTTTAAGCCTGATTTCGGAGCTATGTGAAATTCGTCATCCAGGTAACTCGTTGGTTAATAACTCCTTCAATCTCCAATAGTCAATACTGTGACTTCGATATTAAGATGCAACTATGTCCCTTTCCTATTGATAATGAAGGCTGATGGGTTTTCATAGTAATTGTTTAATTTTCTACATGTTTTGCAGGATTTTGGATCGAATCGTTTTTGGAGATTATACCCGAGAAATGCCTTGAGGTGTAGGATTGCACTTATCGTCCATATCCTCTGAACTACTAACTAATAACTTTTACTCGTTTCCCTGGTAACTCACAAAATCGATTTTCAGACTCTATTGTTTATTTGACAAGAGAGTGCCAGAGAGTCCCAATCGAAGAATGGGTATGACAGTTTCTTATTTTTTGAATAGTCAGTCGACCTCTCTAATTTTCTCAGTCTTGCAATACAGTTTGGGCAATGGCTCATACATATCCATTGTGTATCTATTCAATAGGAGCTTGGGGTGAGCTTGTTATCACACGCGAGAGAAAAAACGTAGGGTGAGGGCATAGAAAATGTTTTTTTTGCAATCACCGAAGGTAAGCTCGAAGACCCTCTATGTTGGAATATATATTTTCTACTTATCTAATATGCTTGCTAATGTATTGAGAGATAGAGCTAATCTCTACATGAGTTGTCTGATCCTATTCTTAAGAGGTTGTTAGAGAGTTGTATTTTGAGATCTTAGTTTGGTGTGTGGTTGAAATATTCTCTCAACCTCTCCATTTATATTTGGAATATTTAGATCTAATAACAACCAATGAACTCAATATAATGAGTCACAAACATTTGTACATTAATTCATTAATTCAATAGAATTGTGTATACAATACTCTACTCTCCAATTTTATCATAGTATCAGAGCATTGGGAATGGGTGTGACTCTCTCACTGGAGTGCCCAGACACATGTGGAGAGTAGAGTAATTGTTTAGTGTAAAAATTTCGGTGTTCTTCTGTTTGGGTCCTTGTGTGTGTTCATTGTCCAAAGAAGATTGTTGCCCGCGTGTTGCCGAAGATAGCACTGCAGTTGAGGAAGGCCATCATTGAAGAAACGTTGTCGCTTGAGCTTATTGCTATCTTAGGCCTACCAATTTGGTAAATTTGCACTTTCTTCTCCCAATCCATGTAGTCATGGTGACATGAAAAGGAATTAGTCGGCCTCAGCGTCCTGTGTAGGTTGCATTTGAAAGAGCCAGGATGTGTGGCCGGAGCTTCAAAACGACTGTCTCACGGAATAATACACATCATGTTAATTGTTAGTATTCGGCGGGCAACAAAATGCAATGGTTGTATTTGTTCACAGAGGCGGAGATTCCAAATGAAGATCCTATAAAAGAAGAGCCTACAGAAGTTGTACAGGAGTTGTACCATAAAATTATTGACTCAGTGAAGGCTAAAGCTATGCCTCCAAAAGTTTGGTGGGATTCATTACTGAAAAACTGTAAGAACAAAGAGGACGAACATCTGTGGATTTGCTTATTTTTACTGCGCAAATTAGGGTTTCGATGCATTCACGCTACGCTATCAAAGAATGGATAAAGGATTAGCTTCTCCAACTATTGGATACAAACGTTGCAACGTATGCCAACAATAATGGAAGGACCCCAACTTCAAGGATATGGTATGTTGTATAGAAAAAATTTATTCATTGGACTTGACGTCCAAGAAAAATCTTACCTAAACTTTGTTGCAAGGCGTGTGTTTTGGTTGCCAGTGAAGAAGTGTCGAGCGAAGAAGTGTCAAAGTGTCACTTTATAAAGGAGGTAAATCTTTGGTTATATTACTGAAGATCTCTTTGAATCCATAATTATAAATGTATTGAGTCTAGCTAACTCAATATAGTTTCATTGTTAGAATTAACTACTCTAACAAGAAACATCAAATAAGAAACATCAAATGTAGAAATCAAATTGGCCATGGAAACCAAAAATGAATGGTGAAGAACAGAGAAGACCAAAGACTTGGACACAAAAGAGAGATTGTTATTCCCATCATTATATTGCAGCTGAGATTGAATGATGAAAAGATGTAGGTAAAGTTGTGTCAAATAAAATAAACTCATGGCCATATTATAATGTGAGTCACACATGTAATTGAAAGAAAGTCTATGATATTTTGATGTAATGGTCCTAGAGAATAATTGAGTTATGTAACTAGCTATTGTATACTCCCATAATGTGAAAAGATTGCAGTGATCTAAAAACCACTATGTAAAGCATGGTTACACATAATCCAAGTAAACCTGGTTCATGGTTGAGGGTAATCTGAGAAAAACCAGAGCATGGTTACAGTAATCCAAGAAAACCTAGTGCATGGTTGAGGGTAATCTGAGAAAACCCAGAGCATGGTTATGGGTAAGCCCCAAAAAAACCCAGGTTGATGATGATGTGATGAAGGGGGAGCTATGAGGAAGAATGGTTGAATGAACCATGTAGTTGAAAGTGATTCCTAGAGAACTAGTGGTTACAACGATTGATGAACCATGTATTACGGTAGATGGATTTCTTTTTATGTGGACGCCAATAACCAGATGCAGTTATAAGAGGAAGCAGATGAAGACATGACCACATAGATATTTAGATAAGTAGTCATTAAGGAAGAGTTTTCGAATATATAATTCCTACTTATCTAATATGCTTGCTAATGTATTGAGAGGTAGAGCTAATCTCTACGTGAGTTGTGTGATCCTATTCTTAAGAGATTGTTAGAGAGTTGGATTTGTGAGATCCTAGTTTGGTGTGTGGTTGAGATATTCTCTCAACCTCTCCATTTATATTTGGAATAAGTTAGATCTAATAACAACTGGTGAGCTCAATATAATGAGTCACAAACCTTTGTACATTAATTCATTAATTCAATAGAATTGTGTATACAATACTCTACTCTCCCATTTTATCACCCTGATAGAATGCTTGCTTGGATGGAATGAATCCCATGGAACTTTCATTGGTCTGAAAAAAATGCCAATAATTATGATATTGTGAAGACTTTCCATAATAATTCATGTGTCTGGAGTTAGTTTTGGCAGATTGGAGGCCCCCAAGTTAATGAAAGAAAGGGATACTGGCTTCTCGACTTAGATTTTTTTTTTTCCACACTTTTCTTGTTATTTATTGTTACAGAAACAATATTCTTATTACTCCCAATATTTATCCCTTTGGATTCTTGAAAAAAATGTCTATTGTGTTAAATATAAGAGGATGACCTTTTGATGTCACATTTAGGTTTGTGGCAACTTGGATTATGTGGTTGATAATTCGACACACTCTTGCAAGAGGTTATTGGGATTCATTTTTGTAATACCCAACTCAAATTGCTCAAATTGTGATGTAGATCTAGGTGATCCATCCAAGATCTCATATTCACATTAGTGTCTTATATGTTCATTTGTTCTTTCCCTATTAAGGGTTTTGAACTTGAATTCACCTTTGGCATTCCTCTGTCGTTGCATAGTGTATTGGACAATGTGGAACTTAACTTTATATATTTTTCACCCTAATTTACTGGATTGTTTGGATGTTATCAACATCAACTAAACCATCAATGAGTTTCAAATGGAATCTTTATTGGACAAATGATGAAAAGTGGTGTGACTCTAGTTGTGCTTTTGTTCTTCTTGTGGTTTTTTATTTCTATTC
>ML785321.1:27527-48203 GCA_009831015.1 Picea engelmannii | reverse complement strand
GAAGTTAAAATTTCATTAACCAAAGCTTGGGAAGGAAAACATCGTCGAAGCCTTTGAATTATTCAAGATCCTTCATGTTAGGGAGGAAGTCAATTCCAAAAGAATTGATGCCAAGATATTTGGAAAGAAGTCATTGAGAATTTGAAAGAACGGTCAGAATTCTCCGTGGAGAACTCGCGAAATCACAGGGACCGTAAGATAGCCTGAAGTTGCAAGGTGGTTAGTGTATGGAGAAACTCGCCACCCTAGAATTTAGAGTAAACATGGGTCATTGATCATGGTTGGTTTTGAACCATTGGATCATTTCGTGAATTCGAGGATCGTGAACTTGGAGCGTAGGCCAAATTCTTGGTCAGTCCAAGTCCCGAATCGCGAAAATTATTAACAAGGGTAGAATCGGACGGTGGAGCGCTTCCAAGAAGAAGTGTCGAAAACCCGTGAGTCATCGGATCCAGCCAACTGTGAGGAGGATAACGCTAAGAGTCGTTCAGTACTCAAAAACTCAGGGGAGGTATTGAACCGTTGATCTCAAGGAAGATCGAACCGTTGATTCCTTTCATCGGGAAATCAGAAAATCCAAAGTTGGGAAAACAAAGGAATTTGTTCTCGAAAATCCTGAAATGTGAACTTCTGATTCGTGAGAAGAGATCTAGACCATTGATTCACGGCGAGTGTCAGCCGTTGATCTGATGCACTTGAATTCTATGAAGACGAAAGTTGAAAAGGGAAGAGAATTGTTTTCTAATTCGTGAACCACGAAGTTCGGATTCACGAAAAAGGATCCATGCCGGTGGATTACGAGGAGCTTTGAGTCATTATATCTGACTCAAGTGGATTTTGGAAAACTAGAGATCAGAAGAAAAGAGGGGAAACAATTTTTCCAAACCCTGAAACGTGAATTGTCGATTCGCGAGGAATTGATTTGGATCGTCGAATCCGGAAAGTTGTGGACCTTGATCTGAGGCAAATGGGGTTCGGGAGTTCAGACCTCGGGAGAAAGGGGGAGAGATAATCCTTGAAGTTCTCGAAGGGTAAAGTCCCGTAGCGTTCGTAAGTTGGGGCCCCAGGTCATAGCTAGAGGTCACAATGGTGGAAATTAAAGGAAGAGCTAGCACGTGCTAGACTCTTGTTTCTGATTTCTGGGATAGAGAGAGTCTAGGGTGACTCATATCAAAACACCTGGTATGTGAAATCCTGAAACGCCTTCTGGATAGACGCATGGTCATAGCCAGTGGCCATGTGGGAGAAACTTGTGCCACAGCTAGTTCTTGCAGGAGATTTTTTGCACAAGGCCTGTGGTTTTGTTTCGTGGAGGTTCTAGTAGGGACCCGAAGAGCTGCTCCAGGTCAGAGAGATGAACACCCATTGACTGGGAGATCAGCAGAACCCGTTGAGGTGGGGAAACTGAATCGAAAGTGCTCAGGGAAAGAATAATCATCCACAATGATTATAGTGGAGAGCACAAGAATATTTAGGAATCCTGGAAGAATTGAATGCTTCTGGGATCCACAAGAAAAAGTGTTAAAGGGAGAAAGAAGTTGCTGCAATTTGTAGCAGCAAGTATGTTTTGGCTCGTTGGGACAACTAGAGGAAAGAATGCTTGCAAGTTGCAAGTGTTGTTGGTAATGTTGTTGCATAATGAAGGAAGCAACAGAGAGCTGAAGTGCTGGTTATAAGATTGATAAAAGAAGCATGAAATTTTCTACTGCTATTAGATATTCAGGTAGTATAATTTTTAATGGAAGTCATGCAGGTATGATTTTTTATCACTCTTTTTGCATAATTGTTGAAAGGAAATTATGGTAAGAATTTCCTCATCCAGAGCTATGTTATTAAATCACATGATTATATTATTTGAATGCATACCACCAGATGTGGTAAAGGCTATAGGCCTGTGTTAATTCAAATCATTTTAGCTTCTGAATGCACACATCGACATAGTAGAATGTCATATTAATTTGGCTATGGGGTAATAACCAAAGAATTAAAAGATAAGAACTTGTTACAAGAATGAATGCCAGGAAGCTAGTCATGTATGAGACCAAGACATGGTTGGATATGGAAAGTTACAGATATGGAAAGATTATGAGCCACACCAGGTACTAGAAGCTTCCTACTTTTAAATAAACTTGGGCTACAACCTTTTTGCTAACACTAATG
This sequence comes from Picea engelmannii, assembly GCA_009831015.1. NCBI lineage: Eukaryota > Viridiplantae > Streptophyta > Pinopsida > Pinales > Pinaceae > Picea > Picea engelmannii. Next base: position 46,043 of record ML785321.1, on the reverse strand, counting down.
AACACAACAGAATTATATTCTTGGTGTAGTGTTCGAGTCGGAAAGGAAGGGATCTAATTAATTGGAAAGATAATGGGAAGTGTATGGAGAATGTGGCAACACATTGGACAGAATTCCAACCCATGGATGGTGAGATACATGATTGAGATAGAGAGCATTATGTAATTTAGTGCAAGGTGCACTGAATACGAATGCATTGAGAATCACACTCATGCATAATAAGTGATAGAATTACATACTAAGTTCAATGGTTGAATATGTTTGGTAAGTACATGCATATATATTATTGCATGGAAATAATTATGTTGATGGCTGAAATGTTGCTAACCCCTGAAATTGAGAACATTTCAGGAACTGTTAAACATGGCAACAGGAAAGTTACAAGCTAGGTAGTCATAGGAATGGAGACCACATAAAATTTTATGTTCAGAAAATTGAAATAATGAGCTTACTGTTGTTAACTGTGGACATGCATATGCATAGAATGATGAGTCATTCTATTGGTCAAGTTGTTTGGTAATTGTGATTGAATTTCCAGGTGCATAAATTCTAAGATTATTGCATAAGATGTTGTACATATTGAATTATGATGTACAGAAAATACCGACAATTTGTTGGTAGTATGCAAGATGAAGTCTTGTAGGAAACTTTTAGGCGGTTTTGTGCCGATGGAAAAATCACAGGGATGACTGCATTCATAATGTGTCAACAACCAAGATGAATAATGAAATAGGACGTCATGTTTTGGGAATAAAAGTTGAATTTCCTTTCAAATTAATTGGAAATCCTAAATGAATTCTTGTATGTTCTCTCATGATAACTACATGTGGTTGATGCAGATGAGATGATGTTGATAAAAGTTAAAATTTTGGCTACAAAGAGTATCTCGGGAAGATGTTTCTTGGAAACCTTTGAGGGCAGTTGGAACTTGTGGAGCCACAGTGCTCTAAGACTTCCATTCTGGCATGTTGCCAAGCCCAAGGAAGGGAGGTGTAGCACCGATGGACTGTGTTGGTGAAGGTGTATACTCCCGAGTGGGATAGGCATGTGGGGAATGAGAGACCATTGGTTGGAGTATTGCCGAGGTTTGAATGGTTGGAGTGCTGCTGAGGTCTGGTACCTTGGCCTAGACCATGTGGATAAGGATTGTGGACCATGGCTATCTTGCAAAGCCATTGCCTGATGGATTCATAGCTCTGCTCTAGGGTAGGAGGTCTCTCAATCAAAAGATAAGTACAATTCTCTATTTATTGTATGTTGTATACAATTTTAATGCTATTGAATTTGTTTGTATATACATACATATACATTGCATATATGGTTTCATTACTGCATCCATGACTGTACCTAAGGTGTCTCATATTTCATTACTTAAGAAATATATATACCTGATGATAATCATGTAATCAATTGGAATATGATTCAGGTGGAACCAGAAAGTGTCTTGCAAGTGCATCCTGTGCGCATATTGGACAGGAAAATAAAACAACTCCGGAATGATTCTATTGATCTTGTAAGGGTCCAGTGGACCTAGTACGGTCATGAGGACGTGACATGGGAGAAAGAGGACGCTACATGGGCATAATACCCGCATAGTTTTGAATATTTTGGAAATCTTGTTGATGTTGTGTGAAATTTGCACTAAGGACAGTGCAAAAATAAGGGAGGGGGATTGTAATGTCCCCAAGGATGAGCCCTGATGTAAATATTGCATTATGAATTGTAAGTATGTTTTATAGGATGGTGAGCCAAGTTTATATAATCTAGTAGGCTTATGTGATTATTAGGCCAAGGAGCCTAAGTGTTGAAGGCCAAGAGCCTGCTTCTGTATATATAATCATGCAGAACATTAATAAAAATATAAACATCGTTGTGTGCAGAATGACCACGATGAATGAGTGATGGGGGACTAAGCTTCCACAGAGTGGGCAAGGAATTAGGGGTTGGAAGGTGGGAAGAGGGGCTAAGTGTTGATCTTAGGGGATAAGCCTAGGGGCTTAAGCCTTGGGAATAATATTTTAATATTATTCCAAAAGATATGTGCATTATATGTTTTAACCTAAGTCCTTTTGGAAGGGCATGTGATTTCCAAATGGTGGGAGGAACGCATGTTGAAGGAACGGATGCAGTCGCATGGGAGACAAGTGTCAACCCTGGCGCATACAATAAAAGGCTGAGACGAGCCATGTTGGGGGGTTCCTCCTCCATTCGACCCTCGATTGCCAGAAGGTGAATTGGTCTGACCCCTACAGAGAAACCCGTGTGCATCCTCTGAACCAAAAAGGCGTGTATCTATGTTTGTTCTGGGATAGCGGGTACATCCCTTGTCTAAATAGTTTGAACCTATGTTGACCCCTGCATGGATTGTTTTTCATGCATCCCCAAGAGGCAGAGTGTGATTCTATATGGTGTTGCCGGATTGAGAAATAAGAAGTGACCTGCCATTGTTGAACCTGTTGGAAAGCCCGTGTCTATTTTCCCTGTGGGTTATTGTGACCACGCAGTGCTGGACTGCGTGTGGCTTGTTGGCCAGTTGTGCAACACTCTCTCTCCAGGTGAGAGAGGTGATTGAGGTTGGAAGAACAAGTGGTTTGGCCTATCAGCGACTCTCTCCAGGTGAGAGAATGCGCAGAGGAAGGAGAAAACTCCTAGAAGGAAACTTGTAGCTGCCACAGAGCTCCGAGACTTCTGGTCCAGTCTATTGTTGTAACCCAAGGCAAGGGAGGTTAGTAGCCAAATGATTGTCTAGGTGACATAGAATATGTATACTCCTGGGTTGGAACAAACATGTGGGGAAGGAGAGTCTGTGGACAATGAGCATGAGTGGTTCCTGGGAGAGAATCCCTTCCTTGTGACTGTGTGTTTTCCCTGTAACCTCAGCCTAGCCTAGGATTCCTTGTGTTGGGGTGGAGCTTAGTTCCAGCTCAGGGGTGACCCACTATTGAGATTGATGAGTAGTGTGGCCTAAGGCTAGGAGGATCATGGAAGGCCTGCATGTGGTTGGTGGAATTACCACAGCTTCAGAGATAAGTTCTAGATTATGATTTATTCATGTTTTGCATGCTCGTGTTGCTTATGTTTATCATGTATTCTGTTGTGTATATGAATTAATGTTAATTACATGGATTATTTATGTTAGTAATAATTATTATGCTTACTCTTAGCTTAAATGTGTTTCTTTGATTAAACACATGTTGTTTTTATAAGGCATGTATGAGTTGTTTTCCGCAAGGTAGGGCCTACCTAGCCCTGGAAGGGGGTGAAGAACACTATAGTTCGGTAACATAAAGACTGTTATAGTTGGTATCATAAGTGATAAAGCTATGCAGAAAGGTGAGCTACAATTTGGTATCAGAGCGATTAAGCCTTGGCACAGAAAAGTGTGCTACAGTTTGGTATCAGAGCGATTAAGCCTTGGCACAGAAAAGTGTGCTACACTACCCGTACACAAACTACCAGTACACCATCTACTGGTATGTCAAATGAAGATTGGGAGAAGTTGGAGGGAAGAGAAAGGAGTACTGTTCGACTCTGCCTAGAAGATTCGGTGTTGTTGAATGTCTCTGGAGAATCTACAGCCAAGGAACTATGGGATAAGTTGGGAAATTTATATCAATCAAAGTCCCTGTTAAACAACTTGTTTCTTTGAAAAAAGATGTATCATCTTAGGATGGAAGATGGAGATTCTATGACAGAACATCTAAATGCCTTTAATACTCTGGTAAGTCAACTTGGATCTATTAATATTATGATTGCAGAAGAAGATAAGTGTATTACTTTGTTATGTTCTTTACCAGACTCTTGGGATAATCCGGTTGTAGCAATAGGTAGTACCACTCAATCTACATTGAAGTATGAGGATGTAGTTGCATCCTTGTTATCTGAAGAGATGAGGCGAAAAAGCATGGATGGTCACAACATAGATGCTTTATTTGTAAGAGGGCATACCCAAGAAAGGAACCTTGGTAAGCCTTCAGGGTGGAGATCTAAATCTTCAAGTAGATCAGGAAAATATTTGAGGAAATGCTGGAAGTGCGGTAAAACACAACATTATAAGAAATATTGCAAGTCTAAGAAGGTTGAAAAACCAAATGGATCTGATAGTACCTCTTCCACAGAGGCAAAAACCTCCATTGAAGAAGGAGGTGATGTTTACCTAGCATCTACAAGTACACATGCAGACCATGATGTATGGTTTATCGACTCAGGTGTATCATACCATATGACTCCTCATAGGGAGTGGTTCTCTGAATATGAAAAATATGATGGTGGTGATGTATTCCTAGGAGATGACTCGACAACAAAAATCTTGGGACGTGGAAGGGTTAAGTTGCTGCTAAAATATGGAAGGATTAGAACTATCCCTAGGGTTCTACACATTCCAAAACTATCCAGGAGCCTAATATCTATAAGCAAGATAGATGATGCAGGAGTGGATACTGTATTTGGAAAGAACACTTGCAAGATGGTATGAGGAGTAATGGTGTTGATGAGGGGAGTTCGGTGTGGAACTCTATACAAGTTGTTGGGAAGCACTTATACTAATGGGTGTAACAGTTATGTTGTCCTTGAGTAGACAAATAAAGAAGACAAAACCAATATCGTCCCTGAAAAGAAGACCATGATGTGGCATCAAAGATTGGGACATATTGGAGAAAAGGGCCTTCGAACACTACACGGTAAAGGTATGGTTGAAGGTATGTCTAATTGCACTCTGGATTTTGATTTCTATGAACATTGTATATATGGTAAACAAAATCGAGTAAGATTCCCATCTGGTGCTACAAGAGCAAAGGGGATCTTAGATTTGATATATAGTGATGTGTTTGGACCTGTTCCTGTTCCATCCCTAGGTAAATCTGTGTATTATGTTTCATTCATAGATGATTTTTCAAGGAACATATGGATTTATTTTCTTAGAAAGAAATCTGAGGTATTTGATAAATTTAAAGAGTTTAAGGCTCTGGTAGAAAATCAGACAGAGAAGAAAATAAAGGTATTGAGAACATATAATGGTGGAGAATTTTGCGGAAATGAATTCGAAGAATTCTGTAAGAAGTGTGGTATAGCAAGGCAGGAGACTACTCCATACACTCCTCAGCAGAATGGAGTTGCAAAAAGGATGAATAGGACACTGATGGAAAAAGCAAGGAGCATGCTCAGCGGTGTCAGGTTAGGACAAGAATTCTAGGCAGAGGCAGTGGGTACAACATGTTACCCAGTCAATCGATCGCCTTCATCAATGTTGGATGATAAAACTCCACACGAGGTATGGTCTGGAAAGAAACCCTCTCTTCAACATCTTAGAATGTTTGGTTGTGATGCTTATGTACATGTTCCAAAGGAAAATAGGAGTAAGATGGATAATAAGGATGAAAAGTGTATCTTTATTGGTTATAAAGATGGTGTGAAAGGTTATAAACTTTGGAACCCAGAAACCAAGTGTTAGAAAAATAGGACCGCGGAGAAATAAAATATAACAAATGTGGAAAAAAAACACAGCAGATATAGAATACAAGAGAGACACAGATTTATGTGGTTCACCCAGTGTGGGCTACTTCCACCAGAGAAATTGTCAGGTCCTTCCTTTATTATTAGCCAACAAATGAAGGGATACAACCTACAACAAAATCCGCTGTAAATTCCTCTTATTTCTCTCACAGTCTCCTCTCTCAGAATACAATACATACCATAATGCATAGCCACAATAAATTTCCCTCATAACAGAGGGTTGCCTTCTAGGGAAAAAAACCCTAACATAATTTCTACCGTTAGATTTGCGACCTTATAATGAACGGTTCAGATTTACAATGAAATTACAATATACATTTACAAGGCAATTTTTCCTTTGGAGGCTTCGCCCCCGAACCCCCCAGACCCCGTAGAGGGGGTACCCCCCTCTACACTCCCATGCGTGGAAGAGTGTACATACTTATGGGGTGTAAAGTCTTCATGGGGTATAAACATGGCTAAAATAAAGGACCTCTGAATCAAGAACATAATCATGCTCCACAACCAACACCAAGAAGACTGTTTACAGTCAAGATGTTGTGTTCAGAGAGGTAAAAGATGTGTCCAAACAATAATTGCTACCAACGCAAGACGAACCTAAGAAAATAGAGCTTGAGTTGGATGATGCAAAATCTGAATCATCTGAGGAAGAGGAAGCAGAAGAAGAAGAAGAAGAACCTCATACCCCAGTATTGAGGAGATCAATGAGAGATAAAAGGCAACCAGAAAGGTATAGTCCACCTAATTTCCATTCAAATTTTGTTTTATCTATTACTGATGATTATCCCAGAACTGTCAGGGAAGTAGTGAATTTAGAGGATAGTAAACTCTAGAAGAAGGCCATGGTCGAAGAAATGGATGCCTTGGATAAGAATGAGGCATGGGATATAGTTGAGTTGCCAATTGGAAGAAAATCTGTTGGTAGCAAATGGTTTTTTAAGAAGAAATTTAATGCACAAGGTAAATTGGAAAAATACAAAGCCCGATTAGTAGCAAAAGGTTATTCCCAGGTAGAGGGAATTGGCTTTGGTGAGATTTTTTCTCTTGTTGCTAGGTTAACTTCTATTAGATTTCTTTTATCTATTGTTGTTTCTTTTGATCTGGAAGTGTAATAGATGGATGTGAAGACAACATTCCTACATGGGGATCTGTAAGAAGAAATCTACATGAAGCAGCCAGAAGGATTTGTAATGAAGGGAAAGAAATAGTTGGTCTGTAAGATAAATAAGTAACTATATGGTCTGAAGCAATCACCTAGTATGTGGTACCAAAATTTTGATACATGCATCCTTGGATTAGGATTTGTAAGAAGCAGGGTTGATCACTGTGTATATTCCAAGTAGGTTGGTAATCACTTCATTTATGTAGTGTTGTATGTTGATGACATATTGTTGGTAGGAAATAACATGGATGCTATCAAGGAGGTGAAATCGTAGCTATCCTCCAAATTTGACATGAAGTATCTCGGTGCTGCTAAATTCATTTTGGGAATGGAGATTAAAAGAGATCGTGAAAACATGAAACTCTGATTGAATCAGAGAAAATATGTTGAGATGATATTGTAGAGGTTTAATATGCATGGAAGTAAACCGGTCAAGGTTCCTATTCCCATAGGTGTAAAGTTATCTACAGATCAGTGTCCCAAGACACAGAAAGAAGAAGAGGACATGTCCCATGTTCCGTATGCCAGTGCAGTTGGAAGTTTGATGTATGTAATGGTTTGTACTAGACCAGACATTGCACATGCAGTGGGAGTTTTGAGCAGGTATATGTCAAAACCAGGGAAGGAGCATTGGATAACAGTAAAGAGGGCCTTCAGGTATCTTCGTGGCACTACCAGTTATGGATTGTGCTACCAAGGAAGACCAGGATTGGACAGAGTGCTAGACATACATGGCTTTGTTGATGTAGACTAGGCTGGAGATCTGGATCACAAAAGATCTACAAGTGGGTATGTGTTTAACCTATTTGGAGGAGAAATCAGTTGGATGAGCAAAAGACAGGTTTTAGTGGCACTCTCAACTACAGAAGCTGAATACATGGCAGCCACTCATGAAAGCAAGGAAGCAGTATCGTTACAAAGATTGTGTTCGGGTATTGGGTTGGTACAACAAGCAGTGATATTAGATTGTGACAGTCAGAGTGCAATCTTCTTGGAAAAGAACCCAACTTATCATTCGAAGACAAAGCATATTGATGTTCAGTATCACTTTGTGAGAGACATGGTTGAGGAAAAGAAGGTGTTTCTGGAAACGGTTGACACTTTGAAGAATGTTGCAAATTCATTGACAAAGTCTGTAAGCATAGAAAAGTTCTCCTAGTGTAGAGTAACAATGGGCATTGTTGCCATGGATTTTTGACTATATAATCCCCTGGACCTCTGGATGCAAAGAAAACAAAAAGTGGGAGAATGTTGGGTATGTGTTATATTCTTTGCATGTGTTTGTGTGGGCACGTCAAATAGGACAACTGTGTCTAATGATCCATTTTTTTTTCTATTTTTAGCGGTTTTGTAAATTAATCCCAGATTAAGGGGTTAGGGTTTTGATATCTACAAGATACCTAAAAACATTGTATATATATTGTATAGTGAATGGTGAAATTTGATATAATGAATATAAGAAAGGTTTTCCCAGTTGAGGGTTTCTGGTATAATATCTCTGTGTACAATGTGAATGAGCCATTTGATTAGATTATGTTTTGCTTAAGAATCTATATGCATTGCTTTACTTCACAGGTTTAAAACTTACATCATGATTTAAGTATTTTTTTTTCAATAGGATAGACATGACAATTAAAAGGAATTTGTAAGAATGTATATGGTGTGTTTTCCTGATATTGACACACTTGGCATAAATGCGAAATAAATTTTCTTCGCATTGCAACCTTGTGATCCAGTCTCACCATCTTCATGGAATGTTGTAGTACTTGCTATCTTGTGTAAATAGTTTGTTGTGATAATGCCACTTTCCATGACTTTTAATAGATGAATGTGTTCCAGTGCAAATTTTGGAGCTCATATTAGTAGCAAGACCAACACCTATGATACCAAGGTAGATGTTAGGAAAACTTGTATCCTTGAACGTAGACATAAAATAACTAGAAAAAAAATGTACATGTGTGTTTCTCTAAAGTATATAGAGTTGGATGTTAATTGCAAGTAATATGATGTCAGAAGTTGTAAAAGCAAGGGAAATTTAAAATGTTTCATCTATAATAAGTTAAACAAGAGAATTTTGGAGAATTTCCACTTTTTGATATGTACCTATGCATGTTGTGGATAATTAAGCTAGATATAGTGATTTGTACAAATGATTATTTCTTTAAAATATTTGAGAAAAAAATGGACACCAGATGATTCTACTTTTAGTTGTTTTTTTCAAGTCTTATTTGTTAGGACTGTGCCTTTAGGTATTCGGTTGCATATGGGTACACAATGATTTGATTTTTTCCACATACAAAAATTGTTCCGCATATTGCAACACTTCAAATGTTTCCTTGTGGAAGAGACTTACATATATTTTAATAATTGAGAAATCTTGACATTGGGTCTGGTTTCAACAATGAAGTATGAGATCAGTTGCATATGGGTACACAATGGTACATAACTTATCATTCCTATTTGTGCTCAAGATATGTGTTGATAAAATATCTCCTTTGGTTCTTTTCTTAATCAATAATATACCAATCATGATTTTGGACTTGAATGTAAATGGTTGTTTCTAATTTTCATCTCAACTCATTTATATTGTAATCCTATCAATAGATAAGGTGGCATATCACTTTTATTATGTACTTTCGCATAGTGATTTATACTACTGTACTATACTAGTATATATATTATTCTATATATTGACATATATACTAATACAATGTGTTTCGATGTGTTAGGGATGTGTTTATGTGTATTCTATATATCGAAATATATACAAACATATTATATCGATATATAGACTAATTTATATACCAGTGTATGTGATCCGGATTATTTTCGGCACGAAATGAGAGCGAAGATATAATAATGCAATGTATATAGATATTTTGGCTATCCAATAATATAACAGAAATGTATCAGAGATGCAACCATAAACACAGATATACATTAATACACAATTTTATATTAATGAGTGAAAATGTACAAAGACTGTAAAAATACAGAGTGAAAGACTCGCTAGAATGGTGGCAGCTTATCTCTGAGAAGAAATGTGTCCACTACTTGCATTCGCAAGAATATGATTTTACAATGAGGCTCCAAATAAATTTTTATAATAAAGAAAATCCAAAACCCTAACCCTGGAAGATGAAAAGCCAACAGTTTTTTGGACCCCGTTTTGGGTAGTTTAGTGTATCAACTTCCCAGGGGCGTAATTTTGGCATACGATCTTCGTTTGGGGCGCATGATAACTAGTTGGAAAGGTATCATAGAGGAGATTCATTTTTGGGGATCCATCAAATCCTTTGGATATCATTGAGAATCTTGATACCATAAATCCTTCATTTAGGCCTTCAAAATGGCCCCAGAAGTTAAGAACTGCTAAAACTAGTAAATTACCAAAATTGCCAGAAAACAGTTTTGAGCCAGTTGGAAAAGGTGGGTGGCCACCGATATCCACTTGGATCAGTATGGAAAAATGGCCAAGAAATATTTTTCTTTGCATGACCCTTTTTTTTTTAACTAAAATGGTTAATTTTTTATTGATTAGATATCGGTTGGGCCATAGCCTAAACAACCATCCTTACAATGATTCAACAATCTATTTTTCTGAGGCACGACATATCTCTTTATTTCATTGCCAAGAGTTGAGATGTTTCCCAATATATGGGATAGGATTCCAAGTAGGTGCTTCCTCAGTTTTGTTGAAAGTTCCTTTAGACAAGAGACAACCCATGTTTTCCTTTTGATCTGCTTCCATATTCGATCCTCGCAGGATGTGATAGAATTGGGAGTTGGAGAAATATTGTAGCACATACCTTAGTCTTTGAAGAGTATTGTTGAGCATTGGGTTACTAAATCGGTCTTTTGAGATTATTGTTTTTATCAGAATTTCCGAATCCCCAAAAAATTGAATTTCTTTAATGCCATTTTCCCGCGCTATCTGGAAATATTTTAATAGCCCCAAGATTTTAGCCTGATTATTAGTTCTCCAAACTAAACCCCAACTGAAGCTATATTTCCTTTTTCCATTGTAGGAGTAAACCACTTTGCTTCCCTCTGCTTTCCCTGGGTTTCCTTTCGAGGAGTCATTGAAAAAAATCATTTCTTTACCTTGCTTCCTCCACCACTCTTGAAACACTGCATCTGTTTCTCTTATACGCCAACCTGGAGTGATTAAAGGGTGGGCAATGGTCTTTTTCTTGTCTTGAGTTATAATATATCCTAGCCATTTCTTTTTTTTGGGAAGGAGAGTGTTTTCTTCCTTGAGCGGGTGGTAATTCATCGCTTCTCAGAGAAATGATTTTGCTTTAGTGGCCACTGTCAAAGGAGAATGAAGGACGCTATTGAAGATCTGATCATTTCTTGCCAGCCAAATTTTCCAACATAAATATTTGGGTATGGCATGTTAGATTCTTTTCCAATTTGATTTTCTTTGGATCTCTTGGGGATATCTCACCTTCCAAGAGGACAAGAGGGTTGTGACTGTAGTATGCGATGGAGTTGTGACATTGAGGCCAGTGAGGGTGATCTTCCAAGTTTCTTAGGAGAATGGAAAATCCGCAAACAAATGGTACATAGTTTCAATAGTGCTACAACACAGGGAGCATCTATGAGGTCCAACTATACCTCTTTTTATCAGATTTTCTCTTGTCAGTGTTTTCTTATGCATTAAACTCCAAAAAAAGAAGTTTACTTTTGGAAGACCAATCAGATCCCATACCTGTTTCCATAGCGGTGTTGAATCTGTCATCACTTGGATATATTGGAGAGCATTGTATCCTTGTGCTGCGTTGTATTTCCCTGTTTTTCCCCATCCCCATTTGTCTGACACACGTAGATGAACAGGGGCCAAACCAGTCAACGAATTTATGAGCAAAATCTTTTGGTTTTGAAGATGTGTTGGGATTTCAAGGAGCTCCCAAGCCCACCAATTTCCTATGGTGTCCCAAGAGGATATCTCTGCTAGCTTTATGAAATCGCGTTGAGTAAGACACTCACAGATTTCTTTGATTTCTTTAGAATTTTTGAGTGGGGGGTGGTCCATGATGTTGTCTCTCCACAACAACGTTTGTTTCTATTGTCAGGAATTTGGTACAGGTAGGTTTGGAAGAAGTCTAGCCTAGTGTGACAAATATTCCAGATCACCATTCCCCTGATGTTATTTTCTGCCTTTAAATTCCTCATTGAATTCCCTTGGAGGTATTTTCTCCTTAAAGTTTGACTTACTGGATGTCTAGAGTTTGAGAAGAGATTCTAGATAATTTTCCACCTAAAGTTATGTTAGCATGACTAGGGTCTCTTATTTGTAAGCCTCCTTCATTGATTGGGCATTTGACCATTTCCCAATTAACAAGATGAAATTTCCTTTGTTTTCCCTTTCCTCCTTGCCACATAAAATCTCAGATCAGGTTTGAAACTTGTGCTAGGATCTTCTTTGGAGCCAAAAGGAAGGAAGCCTGATAGAATGGTAATGAAGAGAGTATCCATTTTATAAGGATAAGATTTCCTACTGTTGTGAGCCACTGTCCTTCCCATGCTTCTATTTTGTTCTTGAGTTTTCTTATAATTTATGTCCAGAGTGAAGATTTATTGGTTCCCAGATTTAATGGGAGTCCGAGATATTTTATTTTTTCCTAAGAGGCATAGCCTAAAAACCACAAGAATTGAGAAATTCATTGAATGGTATGTTGATCAACATTTCACCCATACAATGCACTCTTCTTTTTGTTGATGAGCACCTTAGAAACTTTGCAAAATTTTTTGAAAATATTGCTAAAGGTTTTTTCTATTCAAATGGAGGCTCCACCCAACAGAAGGGAGTCATAAAAAAATAAAGCGTGATTGATTGGTTCTAGGCCTCTCACCAGCCTGGTGCCTAGAACGGTCTCATATTTCTTTTCAACAGTTAGCTTTCTTCTTAAAGAGTCTTCCATTATGATATATAAGAAGGGGGAAAGAGGGCAGCCTTGCCTTAGTCCCCTTGAGGCTTGAAGAAAATTAGTTGGCCTGTCATTTATTAGTGGGCCTATCCATGACTTCTCTGTGCAAGCTTTGATTAGATTAACAAATTATGTATTGAACTCAAAGGAAAGAAGGACTCTGTAAAGGAATGAGAGTTTTACCCGATCAAAATCGTTTTCCATATCAATTTTTATGAGCATCCCTTTCTGCTTGCCCTGATGGTTGGAATGCATTTCTTCTTGCACCTATATTACCTTGTCTAGAATGTGTCTCCCTTTTACAAAACCACTTTGGGCAGGGGAGATGAGCTTCCCTAACAAAGGCTTAATCGTGTTTGCCAATAGATTTGAAAGGATTTTGTACGAGGTGTTTCACAATGAGATTGGCCTAAATCTATCAAAGGAACCTAAATTCACTTCTTTGGGGATTAAGGCTAAAAAGGTGGAGTTTACGCTACCTCCAACTTTGGATTTTTGTTGGAATGCTTTTATCATTCTTAGTAAATCAGTCTTGATTATTTCCCAGCAGTTTCTATAGAAATTGATTGAAAATCCATCTAGCCCTAGGGCTTTATCAAGTTCCATAGACCAAATGACATTGCTGATTTATTCCACTATAAAAGGCTTCATGAGGGATGCATTATATTCCTTACTCACCAGGGAGGGTATATTAGAAAAAAATTATGTGGTATCCTCCTTGCAATCAGCTCCATCTTCTTTATAAATTTTATGGAAATGTGTTTCTGCTGCCACTTTAAGTTGAGTTGAACCTTTGCAAATCGATCCATCTGCAGAGGTAATTTCTGAAATATGATTTCTAGAGATTCAGGCTCTGTATTGACAATGGAATAATGTGGTATTATAATCTCCAGCTCTTAGCCACAAGCTACAAGATTTAAGCCTCCAATACTCTTCTTCTTGACGGAAGGCTCGATAGGAATTGAATTGGGCAGCTTGTTCCTTTGATAGATCTTGGTTGGTAATATCTTTGTTTTCCATTTCCATTTGTAGGTCTGTTAACTTCTGACCAGTCTCTCTCATGTGGCTTGAGGGAGTGTTATTTTTCTTTTTAATCCATTCTTTTAAGGAGAACTTTGTTTTCTTTATTTTTTGTTCCCACATATAGCTGGGAGATCCTGTAACTGGAGTGGACCAAGATGAGTTAACAGTTTCCAGAAATCCTTCATTTTCTACCCAGAGAGGGCTATATCAGAAAGGTATTGGACCTAGGTTTTCTTCCTCTTCCAGTTGGAGGAGAATGGGCTTATGGTCAAATTTCAATTTGGGGAGAATTTTGGATGAGATTATCCTCCCTTCCAACAATAGAGAGATTTGAATGAGAAAGCGATCCAAGCGATTTGAAATGTGGTCCATTCCAACTCTGTTGTTTTTCCAAGTAAAGAAACCTTTCATGGGTTTAAAGTCCAAGAGATTCCTTTATTGAGTTAGCTCCTCAACAAAAGGAAGCATTTGGTCCCTGCCAGAGTTTCCCCCTCTCTTTTCTCTTGGATCAAAGACTAAGTTGAGGTCTCCATCTATAATTATGTTCGTATGGAGATGATTTTCTAAAAAGACTGATAGAGTTTTCCATCTTTCTTTCTTTTCAGCAGAAAGGACAGGAACATAAAGGTTAAAGAGGGAGAAGGTGATCTCACTTGAGTAGTGCTGGAGTTTGGTGAAGATCCAATGTTGGGTCTATAAAGAACTGTCAAGGTGGAACTTGTCTTTCGACCACAGAGTTACGAGACTGCCTGAAGAGCCCCTTGCGCTCATGGATTTCCTTGTATTTTTCTTCCATTTCAGTTTGCTAAGTTTTAAGAGGGATTCCCATTCAATTTTTGTCTCTTGGAGCATGAGGATTTCTAGAGATTCAGTTTTCAGGAGGTCTTTGATTGCTTCGACCTTCGATGGGTTCCCCAAGCCTGTGAAATTCCAAGAGACTATACACATTATTTACTGGGAGAGGAGTGGGTAGGACCTCCCTTGGGAGGTCGTTTTCTAGTATTTCTTCCAATGGACATCTCAATGGTGGATTGGCTTCCTTGCATTTTTTGCCTCTCTGCTTCTTCTTCTCTTGCTTCTTTGTGAGATTTTCTCCCGGGTATTTTTTAGGGTCTCTCGAAAGACTCACCCTTACTCACCAGGGGCTTCATGAGGGCTGCATTATCTTCCTTAATCACCAGGGAGGTTATATGAGAAATAAATTATGTCGTAGCCTCCTCACAATCAACTCCATCTTCTTTATAAAGTTTTTGGAAATGAGTTTCTACTGCCTCTTTAAGTTGAGATGAACCTTTGCAAATCGATCCATCTGAAGAGGTAATTTTTGAAATATGATTTCTAAAGATTCGGGCTCTATATTACTGGTGGAAGAAGATGTTATTATGATATCCATCTATTAGCCACAAGCTACAAGATTTAAGCCTCCAATAATCTTCTTCTTGATGTAAGGCACGATAGGAATTGTTGGGCAACTTGTTCCTTTTCTAGATCTTGGTTGGTAATATCTTTGTTTTCCATTTCCATTTGCAGGTCTGTTGACTTCTGAACAGTCTCTCTCCTGTGGCTTGAGGGAGTGTTATTTGGATTTTTAATCCATTCTTTTAAGGAAAAATTTGTTGTCTTTATTTTTTGTTCCCACACATAGTTGGGAGATCCTGTAACTGGAGTGGACCAAGCTGAGTTAACAGCTTCCAGGAATCCTTCCTTTTCTACCCTAAGAGGGTTGTATCAAAAAGGTATTGGACCCAGGTTTTCTTCCTCTTCTAGTTGGAGGAGA
Organism: Picea engelmannii; assembly: GCA_009831015.1. Taxonomy (NCBI): domain Eukaryota; kingdom Viridiplantae; phylum Streptophyta; class Pinopsida; order Pinales; family Pinaceae; genus Picea; species Picea engelmannii. The sequence continues at coordinate 30,637 of ML785321.1, read as the reverse complement.
ATGGGCTTGTGGTCAGATGTCAATTTGGGGAGAATTTTGGATGAGATTATCCTCCTTTCCAACAATAGAGAGCTTTGAACGAGAAAGAGATCCAAGTGAGATGAGATGTGGTCTGTTCCAACTTTGTTGTTTGTCCAAGTAAAGAGACCTTTCATGGGTTTAAAGTCCAGAAGATCCCACTGTTGAGTTAGCTCCTCAACAAAAGGAAGAATTTGGTCCCTGCCAGACTTTCCCCCTCTCTTTTCCTTTTGCTCAAAGACTAAGTTGAGGTATACAACTATAACGATGTTTGTATGTAGATGATTTTCTAAAAATACTGATATAGTTTGCCAACATTCTTTCTTTTCAGCAGAAAGGACATAAACATAAAGGTTAAAGAGGGATAATGTGATCTTACTTGAGTAGTGCTGGAGTTTGGTGAATATCCAATGTTGGGTCTCGAAAGAAATTTCAAGGTGGAACTTGTCTTCTGACCACAGAGTTGCGAGACTACCTAAAGAGCCCCTTATACTCATGGATTTCCCTGGATTTTTCTTCCATTTCAGTTTGCTAAGTTCTAAGAGGATTTCCCCTTCAATTTTTATCTCTTGGAGCATGAGGATTTCAGGAGATTCATTTTTCAAGAGGTATTTGACTGCTTCGACCTTCGATGGGTTCCCCAAGCCTTTGTAATTCTAAGAGACTATATGCATTATTTACTAGGAGTGGAGTGGGTTGGCCCTCCCTTGTGAGGCCTTGTTCTGGGATTTCTTCCAATGGACATCTCAATGGTGGATTGTCTTCCTTGCATTTTTTTCCTCTCCGCTTCTTCTTCTCTTGCTTCTTTGTGAGATTTTCTCCCGGGTATTTTTGAGGGTCTCTCGAAAGACTCGTCCTCCGAAGATGCGGAGTTTTCTGGGATTTCAATTTTTCTATTTTTGCGTAGGAAGGGGAAGAGGAGGTTCCAATTGGGGAGCCAGGATGGGCTACCTCGCCATTGTTTTTTCCAGTTTTGGGGGGGAGGATATGTTTATCAAGTTCTTCAATCACTAGATCAGAAGCTTCTGGAAGGTTGTTGGGGATTTCAAAGGGGTTATTGGGGGATTCTGAAGTTGGAGGGGTTGAGCTGCCTTCCCCAGGAACATTCCCTAGAATGGGGGGGTCAGGACCTTTTGATGCCCCTTTACCTTTAGATCTTTTGTTATTCTTTGGCTGAGATGATTTTTGGACCTGCGTTCATTGTTCACCTTTCGAGATCTCCCCCTATTCCTCTTTCTTCTTTTTGCAGCGCCTGGCATGACTTTAAATAACATATTATGGTAGAATTAAAAGGAAATAAATAAATCATAATGGAAATAAAGTATTATAATGGCTAGTGATTTTGTAGTTAAGTATTTTAGAAGTCAAGGGATTTTGCAGCTATCAACACTAAGACTTAGGGGTTATACATACTAGTATATATATCGAAATAATATTTTCATATATATACTAGTATATACATCGAAATAATATGTTCATATATATATATATATATATATATATATATATATATATATACTAGTATGTGCATATAACTACAAAATCAGGTTGCATGTTTCTCTAGTTTCAAGTGGGTAAATGAAATATTTTTCTTTCCTTCTATGTTATGGACATTGAAATAAACTTGTATCCATTACAACCAATGATTCAACTTAACAACTTCAATCTCACCTTGGTAGGTTTTCATGTCCATTTTGGACTCCATTTTAAATAGAGATTATGAATAAGTGATGACATTGGAACTTGCTTTCTCTTTCTCTAGCTCTTTGTTTTGGCTCCTTTTATGGGTCTTCATTATCTCAGGATTTCTTGTAAGTTTTCTGTTAGAAAAACAGGACCACGGAGCAATAAAATAAAACAAATGTAGAAACAAAACACATAAGACACTCAATACAAGAGAGACACAAATTTATGTGGTTCACCCAGTGTGGGCTACGTCCACCAGAGAAATTGCCAAGTCCTTCCTTTATTATTATCCAACAAATGAAGGGATACAACCTACATCAAAACCCGCTGTAACTTCCTCTTCTTTCTCTCATAGTATCCTCTCTCAGAATACAATATTCACCATCAACCATAGCCGCAATACATTTCCCTCATAAAAGAGGGTTTCCTTCTAGGGAAAAAAACCCTAACATAATCTTTATCGTTAGATCTGCGACCTTATAATGAACGGTCCAGATTTACAATGAAATTACAATATACTTTTATAAGGCAATTTTTGCTTCGGGGGCTTCACCCCCGAGCCCCCATCGGGGGACGCTGCCCCCGAACCCCCGCTGGGGACCCGCTTGCCCCCAGACCCCGCAGAGGGGGTACCCCCCTTCTGCACTCCCCCACGTGGAAGAGTGTACATACTTCTGGGGTGTAAATACTTCATGGGGTATAAACACGAATGAAAGTAAAAGACCTATAAATCAAGAAGATAATCAGGCTCCACAACCAACATTTTCTAGTCCAACTTATAAGTTATATCCACTAGCCTCCCCAAAAGGTCCAAACTTGTTTGCTAGAGTTTCCATGAGGAGGGCCATGTTGCAAGAGATATTGACAAATTATTTTTCTAGCTTAAAAACTATCTCCTCTACTTCATCCTAAGGGTTGCTACAACTAGATTCATTTGTTATGGCGAGGGTTCTAAGAATTCCTTCTTAAGTCAATTCCTCGATCTTGCAACTTCCCACAAAACCCCAAAGAAAACTTCTCTGATACCAATATGATCTGTAAACTGTCATGGATATTCCACTCGAACATTTCATCAAAATAGATCTTACAATATTTTGAAATATTTATTTTTGTAGTATATTACCATAGATTTTAGATTTATTATTACTAGCATAGTGCTCAAAATTATTAAAATAATTAAAACCAAAATGAAAAAAACAAGAAAATGAACACACCATCCACACAAATGAACACAAAGTGTGACTTGCGTAACTAAATATGGGAGAAAACCCATCTAGAAGGTGAGGCCTATACTCAACTTTATTTTTATTAGTTATGAAATGTAATTACAAAGAAAGAGGCACTCACTATGGAGTTTCCATGGACACTTTAGCCTGAATGGATGCTACATAATCCTCTACCTCCAC